>JAODUO010002419.1:0-26308 GCA_025642075.2 Ridgeia piscesae
TATTTTTTTATTTTTTTATTTATATTTGGTTCTCTGTGTATCCCCCTGCGAAACTAGTTTAAACAGTTGCAACCTGTTCCATTATTCATCGATCGAAGAAGGTTCTCGGAGAACACTGCTGCGCCCTTTCCGCTTAGATGGAGGCCATCTCTCATAAACATGTCTTCTTTACCAACAAAATATCCCCACAAATCTACAAATCCAACTCCTTCTTCTTCACACATCTGCTCTAATAGTCCGTTAATTGCCATCCTCTTGCAATTTCTAAATGTTGTTCCCCTTCCCCTCATCACTGGCAAGATTCCTGTCTAGTCTAGCTAACTCTGCTGTCAGACAGTCCACTTTCCAACACCCTAAACATTGGAACGTAAACCCTTCCTCCGTTGTCTCTGACCAAGTTTTTCCGCACCCCGATACGGCAAAATCCACCAAGCTGTGGCAGTGGTTACACACCAAGTGCCTCCTTGCCTTCACTTGCCGCTTGCCAGGTGCCATATTACGATTTGTAAAAATCAACTCTTAGTTTAAACCAACTTAGTCTTTAGAAAGACAGTTTGTTTATTGTGTACAGCAACTGCAGCAAACTTTATGTTATAAACAACTTACTACCTATGCTACCATGAACAATAAGTTTAGTCTGTTCTGGTACCATTCCCTAGCGGAAACGTTGGACACTACCTATATAAATCAATTCCTAACAACTGCAATAACAGACAAACCCGAAAGCATTCTGGAGTTTCATTTCCAAACTTAGACAAGATAACCAGGGTATTGGGGACCTCAACATTGCGGGAAACATAATTAGCGATGACAAGCAAAAAGCAGAAGCCTTAGGCAATCAGTTCAAAAGTGTCTTTACATATGAAGGAAATTCCAAGCTGCCAAATCTGAATGACAGCCCACATGGAAAAATACCCGAATTAACAATTTCATTTAAAGGAGTACATGACCAACTATCAAAAATTAACACCTCTAAATCGCAAGGACCAGATGGCATTCCACCATGGTTTCTAAACAGATATGCCTACCACCTAACACCAATAATACATGATATCTTCCAATCATCAGTTGACTCTGGTCAAGTCCCCAAAGCCTGGAACGAAGCAAACATAACAGCAATTTTCAAGAAAGGAAACAGGGCAGAAACTTCAAACTACAGATCAATATCCTTAACACCTGTGATTTCTAAACTTCTTGAACACATAATTCATAGCCACATCATGAAACACCTTGAACAACATCACATCCTAACTGACCACCAACATGGTTTTCGTGCAAAAAGATCAACAGAAACTCAATTAATTCAAACTGTCCATGATATAAGCAAATATCTAGATGAAAAGAAATCTGTAGACATCGCCATTCTAGACTTCACTAAAGCATTCGACAAAGTTCCACATAAAAGACTAATCCACAAACTAAAATACTATGGCATCACAGGCCCAATATCGTCATGGATAGAAAGCTTCCTTGCAGAAAGAACTCAACAGGTTGTAATGAATGGATCAGCATCCAAACCAATTAAAGTCACCTCAGGGGTACCACAGGGAACCGTACTGGGGCCCCTACTTTTCTTACTTTACATAAATGATCTACCCAACAATCTCACTTCAAACGTTCGCCTTTTTGCAGATGACTGCCTACTATATCAACCAATTAAATCAGACAATGACATTTCTCTCCTCCAAAATGATCTAATCAAACTTGAGGAATGGCAAAACACCTGGCTTATGAAATTCAATCCCACCAAATGCTTCACAATGACATTAGCCTCAAGAAAACCGACACCAAATATTTACACCTTCTGTGGCCAACAACTTATAGATATCCCGCTAGATCACTATATCCAACACAACACTAGAACCTCACGTGGGCTGTCATTCAGATTTGGCAGCTAGGAATTTCCTTCATATGTAAAGACACTTTTGAACTGATTGCCTAAGGCTTCTGCTTTTTGCTTGTCATCGCTAATTATGTTTCCCGCAATGTTGAGGTCCCCAATACCCTGGTTATCTTGTCTAAGTTTGGAAATGAAACTCCAGAATGCTTTCGGTTTGTCTGTTATTGCAGTCTAGCAGAACGAAGGTGTTTGTGCATGTCTTTCCTGATGTTACAAAACTCTTGCCAGTCTTCTGGATTTCTAGATATTTTTGCTTTCTTATATTATAATCGTTTCTTTCTTTTGCACATTTTTTTCAAGTCTTTATTGAACCAGGGAAGGTTGTATCTGGAAGTTGTAAGACGGACTGGTACATAGTGTTTCATAATGTTGATGATTTTTTTGAAACAAGGTTCCATTTGTCATTGACTGTCATATTTTGGTTTAAAGAGAAGTATTCATGTGTGAAGTCATCGAGAGATTTCTGGATGTTAAGGTGGTCAGCTTTATTTCTGATGAAATTTTTTCGTTTGGGGCGATGTTTGCGT
This sequence comes from Ridgeia piscesae, assembly GCA_025642075.2. Lineage (NCBI taxonomy): Eukaryota > Metazoa > Annelida > Polychaeta > Sabellida > Siboglinidae > Ridgeia > Ridgeia piscesae. The sequence goes on from JAODUO010002419.1 coordinate 2,428, forward strand.
TTGGGTGAGATATTTACATATCTGCTATGCCGTCTACTACATTTAGTTTCTTTATTAACCCAGGTCTATTTGTGAAGACAAGATCTAGGATATTGTTGGCATTTCCTTGTTTACGTGTGGGTTCATTGACATGTTTGATTAGTCCATGTTCCTCTACGAGGGAGAGTAGTTTGTTGGCAGCAACTGTACTATATCCACTGTTAGGTGTGACATGGTGATTTTCCCAGTTTATGTTAGGAAGATTGAAATCGCCGGTAATTATGACATTATGTGTGTTTATTTTGTTTCCTAATTTAGATAGAGATAGATCTAGTTCTTCAATTTGAGTTCCTTGAGAGTCATGTGGGGCACGATAGAAGGTGCATATGATTATGGGTTTCATTCCTTTTATTTCAGTTTCTGTCCAAATGCTCTCACTGTTAGTGTTTAAGTTTGTTAGATGAGTTGTGATGAGATCAGCTTTGGATATTTGGAATACCCCCCCTCCAGTGGTGCTTCCCTGCTAAAAATTTACTATGGTTTACTACAGTAAATTTACTATGGTTTACTACAGTAAAACGCAGTGTTTTTGCGGAATATTTACTACGCTTTACCATAGTAAATAGTATGGTTTACCATAGTATATACTATGGTTTACTACAGTAAATACTACGTTTTACTATGGTTTACTACAGTGAATATCACATTTTACTATGGTTTACTATGGTGAATATCACAGTTTATTATGGTTTACCATAGTAAATACTACGTTTTTCTATGGTTTACTACAGTGAATACCACATTTTACTATGGTTTACTATGGTTTATAGCACAATTTACTATGGTTTACTATAGTAAATACTACATTTTACTATGGTTTACTATAGTAAATACTACATTTTACTATGGTTTACTACAGTGAATACCATATTTTACTATGGTTTACTATGGTAAATATCATAATTTACTATGGTTTACTACGTTTTACTATGATTTACTACAGTGAATACCACATATTACTATGGTTTACTATGGTTTATAGCACAATTTACCATGGTTTACTATAGTACATACTACATTTTACTATGGTTTACTATAGTAAATACTACATTTTACTATGGTTTACTACAGTGAATACCATATTTTACTATGGTTTATACAATTTACTATGGTTTACTATAGTAAATACTACATTTTACTATGGTTTACTACATATTTTACTATGGTTTATAACACAATTTACTATGGTTTACTATAGTAAATACTATATTTTACTATGGTTTACTACAGTGAATACCATATTTTACTATGGTTTACTATGGTGAATATCACAATTTACTATGGTTTACTATAGTAAATACTATGCTTTACTATGGTTTACTACAGTGTATACCATATTTTACTATGGTGAATATCACAATTTACTATGGTTTACTATAGTAAATACTATGCTTTACTATGGTGTACTACAGTGAATACCACATTTTACTATGGTTTACTACAGTGAATATCATGCATTACCATGGTTTACTACAGCTAGTGAATACCACATTTCATCATAATTTACTATGGTGAATATCACATTTTATTATGCATAGTGGGTCTTGATCTTCTACACATGCCATATAATTAAAATAATCAAACAATGTGTTTATAATATAATGAAATGCTTTATTAACATGTTAAAAAGTCATGAATTACATGGCAGCAATACTATAATTATGGTTGATTTCTGTCAAGTGGTATTCCATAATGTCCGTATCCATGTAGTTTCATAGATCTCACTCCTCAAAGATGTGTCCCACTGCACCTGTGTAATAGAACAATTTGATTTCTTATGTCTGAGACTCTGGTTATCATTACTTGCCAGCATAATGGGTCAGAGGTATTAACTGGCCTCTAGTCATAAAAGTGGCAGTAATTAGTGGAATCACCCAATTACTGAGGTCCCCCAATTAAGCAGCCCTCAGAGAGGCCAACTATAACTCAGTGCAGATGTCTATACTGATTCCTTGGCTGTTGGAAAGACATGATAAGGAAGATAACAGTATACATTTCTGGACATTCAAAGGCACTTCATTGTGAGAAATTGTGAAGAATGATGCCAAAAGTGAACCCTAAATTACATTGTACGTTATTGCACTTAGCATCCAAATGTCAAGGTATTATACACTTGCACTATAGTCATTTGATAATTATCAAGCTTACCTTTGTAATGCATTTTTTAAGCATCATGACAAAAATAATAAAATCATGATGTAGTCAATAATTTAAATTACTTATGCGTAAGGTATTGTTGAACTTCAATTTAAATTAACATGCTTGCTCAATACACATTTACAACAGTCACTAAAATTCTATTTAATAAATTAAAAGTTACAACACTCAGTCAATAACATTTCACTCTATAAAATTTCAGTGTTCATTATATAACCCTGGAAGAAAGATAAATTATACTTATAACGAAAAGTGAGAAAAATTACATGATTAACGTGCATCTGTTAATTAGGTTATTATTCTTGAAGATGAAAAAATGCTCGGAACAATGTAATGCTACTGTAAAACAGTAATGTAATATAAGCTAGGATTCTTACCTTTGTCTCATAAAATGTACAGGTGTAGAGCATGTACATCCATATTTGAAACCAGATCCACAATTTCATATAATGTTTGTTGCCAATCCGCCTGAATATTTGCAACAACATGGCTTCCTTCTTGTCCATGTCCAGTACAGCATTGATAAACCAAATGTTCTGAGATGTGCAGCTGACTTGTATACTTGTTACCACAGCACTTCAAAGTCAACATGTCACTAGCACTGCCAATGGTGACTATGCACAGCATGCTTGCTGGGCACATGGGGTTGCACTGAGCTACTGTATTCTGTCTCCAAGCTTGCCTGCCAGGCAATAAATGGGAACCAACTGATCTGATAAGGGCTGGCTTGAGTAAGTTGAGTGGCTACTTAGGATTCTGACAGCAGACCCAAGGGACAACTAATAGATAAGATCTAGGCAAATTCCTAGCTTTAATTTTCACAAACTAGGTTGTGTGTGTGTGTGTGTGTGTGTGTGTGTGTGTGTGTGTGTGTGTGTGTTGTGTGTGTATATATATATATATATATATTTATATATATATATATACATACATGCAGTAGTCTATTTGTGAATAACATTAATTATATACATCCGTATGTATTTATATAATATATGCGTGTGTAATAGCTCAATATATATATATATATATATAAATTATATATATATATATATATATATACATACATACATACATATGCATATATATATAATTTAAAGGCATTAAACAACGACAACTTATGCCATAATTAATTAACTTACTTTTGATGTATCATGATTTAGTAAACCATGACACATCAAAAGTAATTATGATTTGTATTATGATTGCAGATAGCACCATCAATGTGATATAGTATTTTTTATTATGGACAACCGGTGGTTAAAATTAACTGAACATAACAGTAAACCATAGTAAATTGTGATATTCACCATAGTAAACCATAGTAAAATGTGGTATTCACTGTAGTAAACCATAGTAAAACGTAGTATTTACTATAGTAAACCATAGTAAAATGTGGTATTCACTGTAGTAAACCATAGTAAAAGGTAGTATTTACTGTAAACCATAGTAAATTGTGATATTCACCATAGTAAACCATAGTAAAATGTGGTATTCACTGTAGTAAACCATAGTAAAACGTAGTATTTACTATAGTAAACCATAGTAAATTGTGATATTCACCATAGTAAAATGTGGTATTCACTGTAGTAAACCATAGTAAAAGGTAGTATTTACTATAGTAAACCATAGTAAATTTTGATATTCACCATAGTAAACCATAGTAACATGTGGTATTTACTGTAGTAAACCATAGTAAAACGTAGTATTTACTATAGTAAACCATAGTAAATTGTGATATTCAGTATAGTAAACCATAGTAAAATGTGGTATTCACTGTAGTAAACTATAGTAAAACGTAGTATTTACTGTAGTAAAGCATAGTAAATATTCCGAAAAAACACTGTCTTTTACTATAGTAAACCATAGTAAATTTACTGTAGTAAACCATAGTAAATTTACTGTAGTTAACCATAGTAAATTTTTAGCACGGATGATAAAAATAGACTATGCTATGGGAATTTTAATGGCTTACTATGTTTTCTATTAGTTGTCTGGGCTATAAACCATAACAGATCCGTGGTAGATGCATCTGGCAGTTGTGCATGAACAATTTAAAATAAGGCCATAAACAAAAACTGCTTATGTCATAATTAATTTACTTTTGTTATGTCATGGTTTACTATATGGTTTAATGTTCATTTATCAAAATGTAGATAAAAAATATACAAATTTAAATCTGTGATATCATGGTTTATCATGCAGTTACCATGACTTTACCAGTACCACATGGTAATCACAGTATTGTAAAAATTTAGTAAACTATGGTTGACTATAGCTTACTATGGATTTACTACAGTTCACTACAGTTTACTACATCTTCATGTGAATTTACTATGGTAAAAGCATAGTAAAACGTAGTATACTGTAGTTTACTATGAATTACTATGGTTTTACTATAACTTACTATGGTTTACTATGTCTACGTACATTTTACTATGGTGAAAGCATGGTAAAATATAATATACTATGGTTTACTATGGTTTACTATGATTTACTATGATTTACTATGGATTTACCATAGTTTACCATAGTAAACTGTAGTACATTTTTAGCAGGGTTGTTTCCCTGTCTTTTCTAAAAACATTAAAGTGGTGTTCTGAGAAAATTTCTCCGTTTTTAACTGAGGGGTCTAACCATGATTATGTTGCACTGATTATGTCTGGGTTATGTAGGTTGTTTAGTACTTCGATGTCTGCTGCTTTATTCTTAATGCTTTGGCAGTTTATGAGGATGCACCGGAAGTTTGGTCTGTTCTTTAAAGTTCCCCATTGTACTTGTTCATACCCCTGAGAGAACTTGTGTAATGTAAAGTAACAAACTAACTTGAAATAGTGGTATAGGATTAAAATCAGGGTTTTCTCAACTGAGAATGAGATGCCTGAAAGACTGCACCAGTGCATTCTATAACCATACATACCTGACACATGCATTTAGAATACACAACTGTCAGTGAAATACTGTATAATCCCATCACTTTGGGATAATATTTGCCAGAAAGGACATACCAAAGAAATTACATACCCAATGGTGAGTTATTTACCTCTGGGAATTACCCACTTCTTTGACCTCAACCACCAATGGGAAATTTATTCAAATTATTACTACTCATGACTCCCATAACTGGGCATGCGTAGACTTGGCCTTTAGGTTTTGCTGACTGCACAACTTAAACAACACATTCAGTGTCGACATAGACTGAGTGCGATGGTATGAGAACTCACCCTATGATCGAGGGTGACTGAGGGTGCACATACTGTGTGACATAGACTGAGTGTGAGGGTATGAGAACTCACGTACCCTATGAGGGTGACTGAGGGTGCACGTACTGTGTGACATAGACTGAGTATGAGGGTATGAGAACTCACCCTATGAGGGTGACTGAGGGTGCACATACTGTGTGACATATAGACAGAGTGCGAGGGTATGAGAACTCACCCTATGAGGGTGACTGAGGGTGCACGTACTGTGTGACATAGACTAAGTGTGAGGGTATGAGAACGCACCCTATGAGGGTGACTGAGGGTGCACGTACTGGGTGACAGACTTGGTACGTCCGCGCGACAAAAATATAATCCGTAGCTTTTTATTGTATCATACCATTACTGTTATTGATTACAATAAAATGAAACCAAATATGAATACATTTTAAGACATGAAACACAATGTTATGGAGAATACTACTTTGTGATTTTACATTGGCAAAATATTCGCGTAAACAAGAACATTGCCATATAAATCGTAGCGTGATCATTACATTTCGCGGGGAGACAATAGGGATTATTATGTTTGAAAGAAAACCATACACAATAATTTTACGAACACATAAATTATTTACCCTTTAATTGATTTTATATTTGTGTTTACTATAAACACTTTGGCTACTCTCTAAAGTCCTATGAAATATTGCTTGTAAAATGTTACATTTCCAGTCAATCCATAAAAAAATTATATTCGACAATGTGTGACTTTTACCCGATAATTTACCATTAGCGTGGGACTGTGGAAATATAATTTAGAAAATACAACAATACAATAGATGTGAGTGGTTGGGTGGATGAAAGGTCCACTAGGGATTTTTTAAATGAAAGAAATTAATTGTTGTACTTTATATGCATTTTCAGTGACGTTTTAACCATTATGTTCAATTGAAAGAATTGGGACACTATGTATGTATATATACCAGTGTCATTATGTTAGCCACTTCGTGCGATATGTTATTTGGGAATGGTGGTTTATCTTAAGATACGTTTTGACGATTCTGACGACATAATAATATCATAGTTTTCTTTATTGTTTATTAATAATCATAAGTCCTCCGATCATTCGAAGATTAATTGCAATAATCAACAGTTTTTTTAGATTATTTTAGCTTGTCCATCGCAATTCAGAGATTGAATTGGCAAGAATATTGCCACTTTCTCCAATACATTATTATATTTAGTTGGTGTCAAATTTTGTGGCTATGACAATATATATATTTTTTATCACAGAGTTTTATATCATCATAACTTAACAAATAGTAGGCCACTATTGGAATTTTATGTGCTTTTGTTTGAGATGCTAGATTTCGTTTCAACTCCTCCTTTCTTTATATTCCCACTTATATATGAACGTTATTGCATAACCTAAATATAACCTCATGCTAACGTCACCGGAACGCTATGTGTTTGCTGCGGGGGCCTACAACATGAGAAGAAGCACTTTTGTGTGCCTTAATTATACATGTTATTATAATTCGAGGAAAAACAACAGACTACATCTTCACGATAAATTAATAAATGATTTACTAGTAGCTGTAATTTTAGTTAAAAATGAACACTACGGATGTATCAAAAGTGCATCATATAGGGCAGCCCAGGATTTAACTGTGTTTTAATTTTATTGTAGTTTTTGAATAATAAAAACCATTTTGCATTGTTAGCGTTCCTTGTTAAACTATTACTGTTTTGTATGAACATGATCAATATTTTCTAAAAGTACGACATATATTACGTATCCTGAGTAATAAATACAGAAATATCACTTGCATGAATGGTGCACACAAAAATCCAAAACTGTCCTCCCAATCGAAATACGTAACATCTCCCCTACAAGATACGACCAACAAACACGACCGCGCGTAGCAATACTACCGTATGTGAAATAGCCGTTGCTATATAAAGTAGGACCATCACGCAGTGCGTCATTACGAAGCGGAGGAAAGTTGGGCAGATAATGTTTGAGGTTGCGGTTGAGCTTCTAGATGTTTCGTCGCGGTTTGGTTTCTTCAGAGTTGTTCTCTTCGCTGTATCGTATTATATAGGAGGTGTTTTGCGGGAGAGATAATCTCGATGGCCGTATTTCTTTGAACTTCACATGCGTTAGAAAATGTCCGTTGGGACAAAGAAAACGATTCGTCTACGTCATCTATGCTGCCGCCATGTTGTTGATAAAAACTTCCTAATGTAGGACAGCTGTGCTCGTGTAGGAGATCTCGAATTAATCACAGATCAGCTTTATGGTGTATATAGCAGGATACTTGTACCTACGATGATGAGCATTTTGTGGCATTTATTGGCCTAGGTCGCGCGAAGCCGATGGCACTGCCGAGGCGGATGCAAGCCGAATTCACGTAAAAGGTGATTATTTGCCTGTAATTATGTGATTATAAAATTCAACATCCGATTCATTTTACGTGTATGCCATGGCTCCACGTAATTCAAGCGATACCGTCTACGCAGACTTGCGTGTTCTGCTAGGACAAACGATGTGGAAGAAAGCTAAAAACAGGACGAGTAAATCACCGAGTATGCGGATACATGTCCTGTTGGAATGTACGTCGCGCAACGCAAAGTATGACGTAGAAGAGAATTCTGGTCGCTGTATGACGCACGATGCCTTCACTGGAAGGTCACGTAATGCCAATAGCATTTCTGGGTCTATGCATATGGATTATACATACATGAACCAAATAGCTGTTGGCTGTGATGCTAATGAGAGTGACTCTAGTAGTGATGCAGATGATCCGTTGGGATTGGACAGTTTCTTTAGAGAATTGAAAGATGTCCGAAAATAGAGGAACTGCTGTGAACCTTAAATCATGTCGATGACAATTGTTCTAAACATGAATGTGATCTGTGATTTTGATTTGTTTTCAGTCAGTGGATGGTTGACGGTCAAAGACCTACCAACACTGAAAGCTGGTTTCCGTCATGGGTAATCCAGTCGTAAGTCACTGCTGCTACTCGTTCCTTGTACAGTGAATTACATGAGTATTGTTGAATATATTTACACTATTATTTTTGTATCGCAGTATTCTGCTTTTGCAGTTTTTATAAATGTTTTTTACTGGTTATACATGTATACAGGTTGTTGATTTGTTGACATAATATATTGGCTATAGATGGAAGGAGTTGAATAGTACCCATGCGGTAGTGAATCATTTGGAGCTACTACCTTGGTTTCATGTATTGCAGTTTCACAAGTTGCTGATTCTGTTGTTTTGTACTAATATTAAAATAAGTAAATTGAAATTTTTTATGAATTTTGCTGCATATTTTTTTCCGGTTTCTGGAAATCGGGTATTAGGTGATGATTGCACACACTGTTGACAATGAACTTTCATAGATATCCGAAAATAGTCCCTATCACATACAGGAATTGTCATTTTGCTAGAGTGATATTTAATTGGGATGAAAGTTTGATTTGATTCAAGCTGATATCTAAATAAAGATCGGTTGTGTGCTTTATATCACAGAAATGTTCTATAACGTTTCATTTATTGCATGTCCAACTAACTTGTATTGGGGGGTTTTGGGTGCTCACAAGTTTCGTTCCAGTTAAGCTGAGCGTTTCCCCAGTATACCCCATGGTATCTGCAAGTACACTAAACCCCTCATACCAAGATACAACACGGTCACGATCGTCATGATACACTGCCCCAGTGGGATGACTCCGTGCTGATACACAACATAACAATGAAAATAACTACGGCTTCATTTTGACAGCATATTCAAACAGTGTATACCATTGTTATTCGTAAGTGGGAATTTTTCCAATGAAAGTCATGCCCTGCTGGCGTTGATGAATTAAGTAACATGTTTACTAAGTGCTCTTTTGCTAAGTAAGTTACTTTGTGAAGCATGCATTTATTCTTGATAATCATGCTACAGTATACGTCGTAACTGGTTGTTTAGTTTCCCACAAAAACTTAAATAAATTGTAAAATTCATTTTCATTGGCTGAAAAAATACATTGGTACACTGGAAGCTATTTGTAATATTAGCATAGCTTAGTTTTGCTTGAAATTGAAGATGTAGAGTTGAAAAGATGTGTATCGCATTGTTTGATTAGCTATTCCTTAGCTGGACTGCGGTCTGCCAGAACAAATGTTTAATTTATTTCATAATGTATTATAATTGGTTTTGCTATGATCTGGGTCAATTACAAGTGGCTTCTTGTTAGATGGGCTTAGTTAGAGAACATTAATAGTTAAGTATGGAGTCGTGACAAACGGCAGATGTTAACCAAGTTATGATAAATGCAGAAGGGTTTATGCATTATTACACTTTGGGGTAGGGTGGGGGCTTACCAACAGTTCAGTTTATTTCCAGCAGTTGATTACTAACGACATCAAGAATGAAATTGGCTTCTACACAACGAATGGTGATACTTCACGAATCCTCATAACAAGATCTGCAAATTATTGTCATTCAATGGTAATCTCTTCTCTGTCAATGTTAACATAAAAAACATTAATACTAAAGCTATTGAAGATGTGTTAAATCCTATTTTGAATACTAACCTAAAGGTCTTTATCTTTAAGGTTTTAAGTAATTGGTCTAGTAACCCAAACTTATCTCGAACTGATAACTAATTTTTTTAATGCTATAAGTTTGCAAGCTTATAATGGTATTGGTTAATTCTTGTTTAAAAAAAGTGGAGAAATAAAATTAAGTTAGCTTTGAAATGTGGGGGGCTGTCAAGTATCTTTTACAGTTCCATTACTACAAGGATGAGAATAGCTTGAAACAGACCGGACAAACGTGAAAGACTGAAAAGATTCATGACATGCAAATTGAACCATTTGACACTACAAGCAAGTACAGATTGGTGACAGAATCAAGTATGAGTTTTACACATAAAGGCAGCAGTTTTCACAAGTATTTCAGAGTTCTAATATTTGAGGCAAATTTATACAGGCCGGCAGAATGGCCTTATCAAGTTGTGAAATGCTGTTTATGTAACTAGCCACGCAATTTGGAATGATTTTGATGAAAAAGTGAGGTTAGTAGAAGTAAATTGCATAACGTATAAATGAGGAGACGTATACACGCAAATGCCTATTGGTAGGGATATAGTATATTCCAAAGGAGGAATTCATAAATTGGTGTCCGAAGATAATTGGGTGCAGGTGTGGTGTAGCGCATCTTTTTGCAGTTCACATGAAGTTGGATCGAATAGTTTGAAACAAGACAGTGGTTGTCGACATTCCTGACAGATATACCATGCAAGTAGAAGTTATTGGTACTCCCTTGTGTCCCACGAAAACCCATGTGAAGTAAGCAAGTATCGTATTGGTTGATAAGTATAAGATAAATAACTGGTTATTATTGAAGTAAATTTATGTGGACTAATGTGCATAATCGTTCTTGCCAAAACATTAAATAGCAAACATGGGTGGGTCCAGGTGGGGTGACGCGCATCTTTTGCAGTTCATGGCCCTAAACAACAGATCGTCCCAAACAACAGAATGAACAGATCCTCAACAAACTGCGAGTAAACGTTACTGGCCCTTCGACACTCGTGACAGACATACTGTGCATGTTGGCAATTCCTAACAGCTCGTGAAAACCTGACAAGCGACACTTGTAACAGTCATACCATGCAAGTTGGTAGTTCTAACAGGATGTGACGAATGAATGTCTTATTGGTGGAAAATGTTACCGGTACATGTATATTAACTCGATGGATATTGGAATCCTTTGAACTCGGATAAATGTGGCAGATTTACAGTATAAAGTAATTTTTTCTTGCCTTTGCTGAAAATTCTTGGCATGTTTTACGGTGTAAAGTAAATACTTCTTGCCTTGGCTGAACATTCTTGGTAATGACGGTGCTAGGGTCGAGGTGTGGTGTCCGCATCTTTTGCAGTTCACATCGAGTTGGAGTGGGTACTTTGCACACAAAGAAAGTGGCTCTTCCTGACGGGCATCATCGACAAACTTTGCAAGTAAACAATAGCAATAGGAATCCATTAAAAAAACGAGTGGTATGTTGTTGGACAACTTTTTGAATTTACATTTGTTTTACGACATTGACAGCAGAGGACTCACCGAGAAGTATAGCATTTGGTAATCACAAAGAAATAGTAGACAGTATTAATGTTGAAGAACTTGTCAATAAGAGCACTAAATTGTAGAATTTTAAGCGATGTGATCAGGAAATATGGATAGGTTAAAAGTGTTTACAGCAAGCATCAAAATGGAAGAGGATTTGGTGTCCGCATTTTTGCCCTGAAAGTTTTAAGACATCATTTCAAGAAAGCATCACTGATGGTATGTTGGATCTCTTTTTAGTGTGGTTGGTGAATTTTTTACTTGCAGTTTTTTATTTTGTTTACAAGAAAGAAACCTTGGATTCGTATTTCTTTTTGTTTGTGATTATGTCTTCAACACATTTGAATGGTTTTTGAAGGTGTGTTATTTTATGTGTATAAACTGAGAAGTGTAAACTACAAATGATTGCAAGGAGCCTGTGTTGTAAACGTACGGATTGTGTTGGTCGGAGGAGTTGCAAGCATCTTTTGCAGTCTTCGTCAAGATGGAAAGACTAGCATTGCTTCAAGTGTCCAAGTAATTATCTCGTCAACGAAGGACTAGCATTACTTCAAGTGAAGTGGTTCGAAGGACTAGCATTACTTCAAGTGAAGTGGTTGTGTTCTCGACATACAAGCTGATACAGTAACTAAGAAGCCCTACAGGTAGCGGTTGCATTTATTACCCATTGATTTCGAATGGCTGCATGAGTATATAATGGCTGATAATGTTTCTGCAATAGGAAGTAAAATATACATTTGTTTGTAGTGCTGTTTTGTGTAGTGTACAGCAATATAAGTTGTCTGATTGCAATCAAATAACCAGAAATTTGTATAGTGCCAACTTGCTGGAAATGTGTGGGATGTTGAAAGAATTTTGCAGTTTAACAAAGACAAGGTGGATGATATAGAAGGAAATGCAGTGGTCATATCTGGTGATACTAAACAGCTGCTTGAAGAATTGAACTGAGATGGTAACCTGAATTGTTTTCCAACTAAATGTCTATACTTGTAATCGTAGTCATTGTGAATAAGTTTGGTGTAATAAGTGTGTAAAGCGATAGTCTAGTTCTTCTGTAGTGTTTTGTAAGAGGACTAGGAGCGTTTGTAGATTTGTCATAAATTGTAAAGCAGTAGAGGTTGCTTGTGTCGTTTTGGATGTCGCGCATGTTTTTGCAGTACTCGACAAACTGCCAGAAATAGTAGGAAGTTTGAAGCAAACTGAACGTCTGTCAGGCGAGGTGGTTATCTGATCAAAGGTAGCAGTGTGTTTGTTAATACTAAGATGGAATTACTGCGGTTATTCTGATCAATGGTAACTTGTATCTTAAGTTATTGTTGAACTGCTGTAAATGTTACATTACTGTAAAACAAATGCATCATTTGGATGTAAAGTATCGTACAATGTGTATAGTACCAGCTTGCTGGAGATGTGCGGGAGCGTGGGATGTTGAAGGTATTTTACAGTAACAAACACAAGATGGAAGATGTACGAGTAAATGGACTACCGGGGTAGTCGTGTTTGGTGATGCTGAAGGAACTTCTTCAAGTGAACAGTGATGGTAATCTGTATTAAATTCCAACTAATTGTATTGTAGAAGAATGTAAACTTATTTCTGCTAAGAGGTCATTGTAAAAGTGTTTGGTAAACATGTGTAAACTAAATTATTTGGTTGTTGCATTTTTCTCCAGTCATAAATTTTTTTCTCCAGTCATTTAAGCAGTAATATGATATTTGATTGTAAAGTTGTAATTGACAATTTGGTTGTGTAAATTTCGTGTAACTAATGATGCAACAAAAGTTGCTCTCGGTGTCGGTTGGAATGTCGCGCATCTTTTTACAGTGCACTACAAGCTGCAAGGAATAATAGAGGGTTGAAACCAAACTGTTCATGTCTGTCGGGCAAGATGGTTATAAGGGCAAAGGTAACTGCGTTTATGTGGATATTATTGATAATCTAAAGTTGTTAAAGTTAATTGATTATATAAATTGTACACATTAAAATTGTTGGATAACTTGTATTTTGGGATTTTGCAAATTATTCTTGAAGTTGTGTAAACCTTGCATATTCACTCATGACATGTTTTGACTATAGTAATTAGTGCCAGCTGGCTGGAAATCTATAGTAGCATAGGATGTTGAAGGTATTTTTTCAGTCTAACAAACAAGGTGGAAGATATAGAAAGAAATGGATCGGTCATGTTTGGTGATGCTAAAGGAACTGCGGGAAGTAAAACGGTGGTAATCTGCATTGTTTTCCAAGTAACTTTATCTGAAGGAGTAAATAATTTCTTCTAAGAGATTGTGAATAAGTTTTATAATTGCTCCATGCCATGGATGGTGGGAAACGTGTTTTGTGAATAATTGCATCTAAAAATGTAAACAATTTGTGCCAAGTTATTGTGAACAAGTTTATATAACTAATATAATGCTAATATCACCTGGTAACTCAATTTTTGGGATGCAAGTCGTGTGTAAATTTGACATTGGCGTAAAGTAAATGGGTTGGAGGGATGTAGCATATCTTTTCCAGTGTACTGGGTGCTGCAGGAAGGGCTGAGTGAATGGTGAGGGAGAGATGGTCATACGGAGGTAGATTGGTATTGTGTGTGAATATTGTCATGGAACATGTATTATATTGTAAACAATAATGAACATAACTGATAAAGCAATTATGAAAATGGTAACATTGTTTTAGTAAACATTGCAACAAAGTAATTATCAGGTAGTCGCTTTTGATTAGCAGCACTACAAAATTGGATGTTGGTTCTTTCTATATGTAATAGGTTTGTCTAATTGGTATGTTAACTGGTAGTGTAGTTTGTAGGGTATGTGTTTTGGATCCTTATTTTGCAGAGTTTGGGGATGTAAAATAACCTGGTGTGATCTTCAGTACCTGGACCCGTTGTGGTGGATTCTCTTTTGTCTACACAAGATGCACTTCTTGTTAGTAAGCCATGTCTGCTTGAACTTCTATAGACTGCTTGACTTTAGTTTCTTTGTTTGGATTGATACTTTGTTCCTAAACAGGTGTTACATATGATGTAAGAAATGGTTTATTGGTGTCTGCTGATTATGCTCTGGATTAATCTACATTAATAACGCTTGCGTTGCACGTTAAAATAACTGCTACTACCAATAATGTAAATGAACTATTACAGTATACAAGTAGTATTTTAACTGAAATTGTTGGGGGGTACTATTTGGATGCTGTAGTTATTTGCAGACATGCTTGGTGGGATTGACCATGTGTCATCTCGATGCACTGCGCGAATGTAGGAGCCACTTTGGCTATAAGATGATGGTTCGTTTGGCTTGCCCTGCGTAAAGTGTGGGAACTTCTGCTGCTTTGATCACGTGTACTGTAAGTTTCAAGTAAAATGTTTCTTCTTCCAGGCTGTTTTAGCTTTCACTGATAACTAGCAGTTTTTCACTTTTTGTAGGATATTTAAACATGTTTTTCTCATAACGAGATTTTCAACTAGTTTGCAGGATATTTCTCATAACGAGATTTTCAACCAGTTTGCAGTATATTTCATGTATTGACAGCAATAATGTTTTATTTTTATGGAATATTAATGGTGACTTGTAAACTGTGGTAACATTTTGTTACAGTATTGTTTAGAATACTGTACAGGTTGTATTTGATTGAGGAGGGTTCATGAATGGCTGTATTAATTGTGTAGTGAAGATGTAAATGTATAGTATCACTTGCACTGCGTTTGATATGTGGGGGGGGGAGATAACGACTGGTGTCTTCCAGCATTCTCCAGTACTGTGGTGGAATTCTTGAAAGCGTTGCGTTGGCTGCCATTGATGCAGTGAATCTGATGGATGCCGAATCCAGCTTGGTTGGTGTAGTAATCTGGTTTCTCTTGCTCTCACAAGGTGTGTCACTTTGTTCCTGCTGTGCGAGTCTTGATCACTGAAATCTACCGATATTTCGTTCTTGACATTTCCGATACAATTTCCAGTATTTTGTTACTGATGGCACGATAATTCTTTTCTAGGTGTCAAAGTTAATATTACAACTTCTATAGTACATGTTGTAAGTTTTTATTATTGCTATAGATAATTATTTGTTTATACAGATAACTAGTAACTGGAATGTTGATTGACAAAACAAATGGTGTGACTAGTTATACATAACTTGTTCTAGCGTGAGGGGGGTTGTTACTGTTGGGGGATTCTTCAGTGTTTTGCAGTGGTTGAATTCCCGAGTGTTGGCCGTGAGCCATTGATGCAGTGAATCCTGTGAATGCTGAATCCAGCTTGGTTCGTGTAGTTGTTAATCTGGTTTATCTCGCTCACAAGGTGTGTCAATTTGTTCACAATGTGTGATATTCTTTTGTCGTAATGATTTGTTCCTGCTGTACGATTCTACTGCATCAATGGCTCACGGCCAACACTCGGGAATTCAACCACTGCAAAACACTGAAGAATCCCCCAACAGTAACAACCCCCCTCACGCTAGAACAAGTTATGTATAACTAGTCACACCATTTGTTTTGTCAATCAACATTCCAGTTACTAGTTATCTGTATAAACAAATAATTATCTATAGCAATAATAAAAACTTACAACATGTACTATAGAAGTTGTAATATTAACTTTGACACCTAGAAAAGAATTATCGTGCCATCAGTAACAAAATACTGGAAATTGTATCGGAAATGTCAAGAACGAAATATCGGTAGATTTCAGTGATCAAGACTCACACAGCAGGAACAAAGTGACACACCTTGTGAGAGCAAGAGAAACCAGATTACTACACCAACCAAGCTGGATTCGGCATCCATCAGATTCACTGCATCAATGGCAGCCAACGCAACGCTTTCAAGAATTCCACCACAGTACTGGAAAATGCTGGAAGACACCAGTCGTTATCTCCCCCCCCACATGTCAAACGCAGTGCAAGTGATACTATACATTTACATCTTCACTTGATTGGTTACGGAAGTGTGTAGAATCCTGTGAACCTGTGTGATAAACTGATACTGTAACAAAAATACGTGTATTTCATTAAAATATTAAAACATGAAATATACTGCAAACTGGTTGAAAATCTCGTTATGAGAAATATCCTGCAAACTAGTTGAAAATCTCGTTATGAGAAATATCCTGCAAACTAGTTGAAAATCTCGTTATGAGAAATATCCTGCAAACTAGTTGAAAATCTCGTTATGAGAAAAACACAATCCCACCAAGCATGTCTGCAAATAACTACAGCATCCCAAATAGTACCCCCCAACAATTTCAGTTAAAATACTACTTGTATACTGTAATAGTTCATTTACATTATTGGTAGTAGCAGTTATTTTAACGTGCAACGCAAGCGTTATTAATGTAGATTAATCCAGAGCATAATCAGCAGACACCAATAAACCATTTCTTACATCATATGTAACACCTGTTTAGGAACAAAGTATCAATCCAAACAAAGAAACTAAAGTCAAGCAGTCTATAGAAGTTCAAGCAGACATGGCTTACTAACAAGAAGTGCATCTTGTGTAGACAAGAGAGAATCCCCCACAATGGGTCCAGGTATTGAAGATCACACCAGGTTATTTTACATCCCCAAACTCTGCAAAATAAGGATCCAAAACACATACCCTACAAACTACACTACCAGTTAACATACCAATTAGACAAACCTATTACATATAGAAAGAACCAACATCCAATTTTGTAGTGCTGCTAATCAAAAGCGACTACCTGATAATTACTTTGTTGCAATGTTTACTAAAACAATGTTACCATTTTAATAATTGCTTTATCAGTTATGTTCATTATTGTTTACAATATAATACATGTTCCATGACAATATTCACACACAATACCAATCTACCTCCGTATGACCATCTCTCCCTCACCATTTACAAACGACTTGCATCCCAAAAATTGAGTTACCAGGTGATATTAGCATTATATTAGTTATATAAACTTGTTCACAATAACTTGGCACAAATTGTTTACATTTTTAGATGCAATTATTCACGTTTCCCACCGTCCATGGCATGGAGCAATTATAAAACTTATTCACAATCTCTTAGAAGAAATTATTTACTCCTTCAGATAGTTACTTGGAAAACAATGCAGATTACCATCGTTTTACTTCCCGCAGTTCCTTTAGCATCACCAAACATGACCGATCCATTTCTTTCTATATCTTCCACCTTGTTTGTTAGACTGAAAAAATACCTTCAACATCCTATGCACTTGTTTCCACCAGTCACAATTACACAAAAATGTCAAAATTACAACTTTACAATCAAATATCATATTACTGCTTAAATGACTGGAGAAAAAAATTATGACTGGAGAAAAATGCAACAACCAAATAATTTAGTTTACACATGTTTACCAAACACTTTTACAATGACCTCTTAGCAGAAATAATTTACATTCTTCTACAATACAATTAGTTGGAATTTAATACAGATTACCATCACTGTTCACTTGAAGAAGTTCCTTCAGCATCACCAAACACGACTACCCCGGTAGTCCATTTACTCGTACACCTTCCATCTTGTGTTTGTTACTGTAAAATACCTTCAACATCCCACGCTCCCGCACATCTCCAGCAAGCTGGTACTATACACATTGTAGATACTTTACATCCAAATGATGCATTTGTTTTACAGTAATGTAACATTTAAGCAGTTCAAAAATCTTAAGATACAATTACCATTGATCAAAAACCGAGTAATTACTTAATTAACAAACACATGTACCTTTGATCAGATAACCCCCCTACTGGGTTTTTTACAATTTTAATGACAAATCCCCCCCCCAAACCCCCCTAGTCCTTTACAAAACATACAGAAGAACTAGTATCGCTTTACACACTTATTACACCAAAACTTATTAAATGTAGTTACAAGTTCATTTGTTGGAAAAAAATTTCGGTTCCATCTCAGTTAAATTTCTTCAACAGCTTTTAATAAAATTGAATTTCAGTTTATACACATAAAAAAACCTTCAAAAAAATTCAAATGTGTTGAAGACATAATCACAAACAAAAAAAAAAGAATCCAAAGGGTTTTTTCTTGAAACAAAATAAAAAAGGAAAAAAATTTACCAACCCCAAAAAAATCCAACATACCCCAAATTTTTTAAAAATGTCTTCTTTTGGGCAAAAATGGGAACCCAAAACCTCTTCCATTTTTATTTTTTTTTTCCCCCTTTTTCCCGATACATCGCTTAAAATTCTACAATTTAGTGCTCTTATTGACAAGTTCTTCAACATTAATACTGTCTACTATTTCTTTGTGATTACCAAATGCTATACTTCTCGGTAGTCCTCTGCTGTCAATGTCGTAAAACAAATGTAAATTCAAAAAGTTGTCCAACAACATACCACTTTTTTTTTAAATGGATTCCTATTGCTATTGTTTACTTGCAAAGTTTGTCGATGATCCCCGTCAGGAAGAGCCACTTTCTTTGTGTGCAAAGTACCCACTCCAACTCGATGTGAACTGCAAAAGATGCGGACACCACACCTCGACCCTAGCACCGTCATTACCAAGAATGTTCAGCCAAGGCAAGAAGTATTTACTTTACACCGTAAAACATGCCAAGAATTTTCAGCAAAGGCAAGAAAAAATTACTTTATACTGTAAATCTGCTACATTTATCCGAGTTCAAAGGATTCCAATATCCATCGAGTTAATATACATGTACCGGTAACATTTTCCACCAATAAGACATTCATTCGTCACATCCTGTTAGAACTACCAACTTGCATGGGGGGGGGGAAATGACTTGTTTACAGGGGGGGTCGCTTTTTTTAGGTTTTCAGGGGGAGCTTTTTTGGGGGCTGAATTTGAAAAAGAGGGGCCCCCCCCGGGCCCCCCCAGTTTCTTTTTAAATTTTTAAACTTATAAACCAATACAAAAATTTTACTTCAATTTTCCGGGGGGACACAAGGGAGTACCAATAACTTTACTTGCATGGTATATCTGTCAGGAATGTCGACAACCACTTTCTTGTTTCAAACTATTCGATCCAACTTCATGTGAACTGCAAAAAGATGCGCTACACCACACCTGCACCCAATTATCTTCGGACACCAATTTATGAATTCCTCCTTTGGAATATACTATATCCCTACCAATAGGCATTTGCATGTATACGTCTCCTCATTTATACGTTATGCAATTTACTTCTACTAACCTCACTTTTTCATCAAAATCATTCCAAATTGCGTGGCTAGTTACATAAACAGCATTTCACAACTTGATAAGGCCATTCTGCCGGCCTGTATAAATTTGCCTCAAATATTAGAACTCTGAAATACTTGTGAAAACTGCTGCCTTTATGTGTAAAACTCATACTTGATTCTGTCACCAATCTGTACTTGCTTGAGTGTCAAATGGGTTCAAATTTTTGCCCCCCTTTTTTTTTTTCCAAAAAGAAAAAACTTTTTCAAAAATTTTTTTTTTCCCCTTTTTTTTAAAAAAGAATTAACCAATACCATTATAAGCTTGCAAACTTATAGCATTAAAAAAATTAGTTATCGTTCGAGATAAGTTTGGGTTACTAGACCAATTACTTAAAACCTTAAAGATAAAGACCTTTAGGTTAGTATTCAAAATAGGATTTAACACATCTTCAATAGCTTTAGTATTAATGTTTTTTTTGTTAACATTGACAGAGAAGAGATTACCATTGAATGACAATAATTTGCAGATCTTGTTATGAGGATTCGTGAAGTATCACCATTCGTTGTGTAGAAGCCAATTTCATTCTTGATGTCTTAGTAATCAACTGCTGGAAATAAACTGAACTGTTGGTAAGCCCCCACCCTACCCCAAAATGTAATAATGCATAAACCCTTCTGCATTTATCATAACTTGGTTAACATCTGCCGTTTGTCACGACTCCATACTTAACTATTAATGTTCTCTAACTAAGCCCATCTAACAAGAAGCCACTTGTAATTGACCCAGATCATAGCAAAACCAATTATAATACATTATGAAATAAATTAAACATTTGTTCTGGCAGACCGCAGTCCAGCTAAGGAATAGCTAATCAAACAATGCGATACACATCTGTTCAACTCTACATCTTCAATTTCAAGCAAAACTAAGCCATGCTAATATTACAAATAGCTTCCAGTGTACCAATGTATTTTTTCAGCCAATGAAAATGAATTTTACAATTTATTTAAGTTTTTGTGGGAAACTAAACAACCATTACGACGTATACTGTAGCATGATTATCAAGAATAAATGCATGCTTCACAAAGTAACTTAAAAAAATTTCCCCCCCCTTTTAAAACCCCGAATAACAATGGTATACACTGTTTGAATATGCTGTCAAAATGAAGCCGTAGTTATTTTCATTGTTGTGTATCAGCACGGAGTCATCCCACTGGGGCAGTGTATCATGACGATCGTGACCGTGTTGTATCTTGGTATGAGGGGTTAGTGTACTTGCAGATACCATGGGGTATCCCGGGGAAACGCTCAGCTTAACTGGAACGAAACTTGTGAGCACCCAAAACCCCCCAATACAAGTTAGTTGGACATGCAATAAATGAAATTTTAAAGAACATTTCTGTGATATAAAGCACACAAGCTTTAAAATTCAGCTTAATAAATTAAAACTTTTACCCCAATTAAAATTCTGCAAAAGAGTTTCCCCATTAAAAAACATTTTTTTTACAAGGTTCTTATAAATTTGTCATCAGGAAAAACCCGGTTTTCTGTAAAAGGAACGAGTAGCAGCAGTGACTTACGACTGGATTACCCATGACGGAAACCAGCTTTCAGTGTTGGTAGGTCAACCATCCACTGACTGAAAACAAATCAAAATCACAGATCACATTCATGTTTAGAACAATTGTCATCGACATGATTTAAGGTTCACAGCAGTTCCTCTATTTTCGGACATCTTTCAATTCTCTAAAGAAACTGTCCAATCCCAACGGATCATCTGCATCACTACTAGAGTCACTCTCGTTAGCATCACAGCCAACAGCTATTTGGTTCATGTATGTATAATCCATATGCATAGACCCAGAAATGCTATTGGCATTACGTGACCTTCCAGTGAAGGCATCGTGCGTCATACAGCGACCAGAATTCTCTTCTACGTCATACTTTGCGTTGCGCGACGTACATTCCAACAGGACATGTATCCGCATACTCGGTGATTTACTCGTCCTGTTTTTTTTTTAAGGACGGGTTTAATTCGCTTGAATTACTGGAGCCATGGCATACACGTAAAATGAATCGGATGTTGAATTTTATAATCACATAATTACAGGCAAATAATCACCTTTTACGTGAATTCGGCTTGCATCCGCCTCGGCAGTGCCATCGGCTTCGCGCGACCTAGGCCAATAAATGCCACAAAATGCTCATCATCGTAGGTACAAGTATCCTGTTATATACACCATAAAGCTGATCTGTGATTAATTCGAGATCTCCTACACGAGCACAGCTGTCCTACATTAGGAAGTTTTTATCAACAACATGGCGGCAGCATAGATGAGTAGACGAATCGTTTTCTTTGTCCCAACGGACATTTTCTAACGCATGTGAAGTTCAAAGAAATACGGCCATCGAGATTATCTCTCCCGCAAAACACCTCCTATATAATACGATACAGCGAAGAGAACAACTCTGAAGAAACCAAACCGCGACGAAACATCTAGAAGCTCAACCGCAACCTCAAACACTATCTACCCAACTCTCCTCCGCTTCGTAATGACGCACTGCGTGATGGTCCTACTTTATATAGCAACGGCTATTTCACATACGGTAGTATTGCTACGCGCGGTCGTGTTTGTTGGTCGTATCTTGTAGGGGAGATGTTACGTATTTCGATTGGGAGGACAGTTTTGGATTTTTGTGTGCACCATTCATGCAAGTGATATTTCTGTATTTATTACTCAGGATACGTAATATATGTCGTACTTTTAGAAAATATTGATCATGTTCATACAAAACAGTAATAGTTTAACAAAGGGAAAGCTAACAATGAAAATGGTTTTTATTATTCAAAAACTACAATAAAATTAAAACACAGTTAAATCCTGGGCTGCCCTATATGATGCACTTTTGATACATCCGTAGTGTTCATTTTTAACTAAAATTACAGCTACTAGTAAATCATTTATTAATTTATCGTGAAGATGTAGTCTGTTGTTTTTCCTCGAATTATAATAACATGTATAATTAAGGCACACAAAAGTGCTTCTTCTCATGTTGTAGGCCCCCGCAGCAAACACATAGCGTTCCGGTGACGTTACAAAAAAAAATATAAAGAAAGGAGGAGTTGAAACGAAATCTAGCATCTCAAACAAAAGCACATAAAATTCCAATAGTGGCCTACTATTTGTTAAGTTATGATGATATAAAACTCTGTGATAAAAAAATATATATTGTTCCCCTTTAAAATAAATATAATAATGAAAAATGGAAAATTTTTCCAATTCCCTGAACATGGGCGTAAAAAACAAAAAAATGTTGATTTTTGCTTAATCTTCGAATGATCGGAGGACTTATGATTATAATAAACAATAAAGAAAACTATGATATTATTATGTCGTCAGAATCGTCAAAACGTATCTTAAGATAAAACCACCCCATTCCCCCAAATCACAAAAAATCGGCCCCCCGAAAAAAGGCGTCAGTGAATTACAACTGCTTTACCATTAAAAAAAGACACGTTTACAAGTATATAGCTGAAAATGCATATAAAGTACAACAATTAATTTCTTTCATTTAAAAAATCCCTAGTGGACCTTTCATCCACCCAACCACTCACATCTATTGTATTGTTGTATTTTCTAAATTATATTTCCACAGTCCCACGCTAATGGTAAATTATCGGGTAAAAGTCACACATTGTCGAATATAATTTTTTTATGGATTGACTGGAAATGTAACATTTTACAAGCAATATTTCATAGGACTTTAGAGAGTAGCCAAAGTGTTTATAGTAAACACAAATATAAAATCAATTAAAGGGTAAATAATTTATGTGTTCGTAAAATTATTGTGTATGGTTTTCTTTCAAACATAATAATCCCTATTGTCTCCCCGCGAAATGTAATGATCACGCTACGATTTATATGGCAATGTTCTTGTTTACGCGAATATTTTGCCAATGTAAAATCACAAAGTAGTATTCTCCATAACATTGTGTTTCATGTCTTAAAATGTATTCATATTTGGTTTCATTTTATTGTAATCAATAACAGTAATGGTATGATACAATAAAAAGCTACGGATTATATTTTTGTCGCGCGGACGTACCAAGTCTGTCACCCAGTACGTGCACCCTCAGTCACCCTCATAGGGTGCGTTCTCATACCCTCACACTTAGTCTATGTCACACAGTATGTGCACCCTCAGTCACCCTCATAGGGTGAG
>JAODUO010002420.1:0-43958 GCA_025642075.2 Ridgeia piscesae
GCCCTCTCCCGTCTAGTCGCACTCTCACGTCCAGTCGCCCTCTCCCGTCTTCTCGCCTTCTACCGACTAGTCGCCCCCTCTAATCCAGCCGCCGTATCCCGTCTTGTTGCCCTCTCCCGTCTGGTCGCCCTCTCTCGTCTAGACGCCGTCTCCCGTCTAGTCGCCCTCGCTCCTTCAATCGCCCTCTCCCGTGTATTCGCCCTCTCCCGTCTAGTCGCCCTCTCCCGTCTAGTCGCAGTCTCTATCCGCCATGTCCCCTCTAACCGCCCTCTATTGTCTAGTCGAACTCTCCCATATAGTCCCACTCTCTCGTCTAGCCGAGCTGTCCCGTCTAGCCTCCCTCTCCCGTCAAATCTCCCTCTCCTGTCTAGTCGCCCTCTCTAGCCGCCCTCTCCCGTCTAGGCGCCCTCTCCCGTCAAGTCGCCCTCCCCCGCCTAGTCGCACTTTCCCATCTAGCTGCTCTCTCTGGCCGCCCTCTACCTATAACTGTCCTCTTCCGTGTAGCCGCCCTGTCCCACTTCGCCGCCCTTTCCCATTTAATCGCCCTCTCCCGTCTTCTCACCTTCTCCCGTCTTGTTGCCCTCTTGAATCTAGCCGCCGTATCCCGTCTAGTTGCCCACTCCCATCTTGTCGCCATCTCCCGTCCAGCAGCCCTGTCTGGCCGCCCTGTACCGTCTAGTCGCCTTCTCCAGTCTAGCCTGCCTTTCCCATCTTGCCGCCCTCTCCCGTCCAGCAGCCCTCTCTGGCCGCCCTGTACCGTCTAGTCGCCTTCTCCCGTCTAGCCTGCCTTTCCCATCTTGCCGCCCTCTCCCGTCTAGTCGCCCTCTCCCTTGCAGCCGCCCTCTTCCGTCTAGTCGCCCTCTCCCGTCTAGTCGCCCTCTCTAGTCTAGTCGCCGTCTCCCGTCCTGTCGCCCTCTACCGTCTAGTCCTCTCTCCATGCTATTCGTCCTCTCCCGTCTAACATACCTCTCCACTCTAACTCACTCTCACGTCTGGTCGCCCTCTCCCATCTAGTCGTCCTCTCCCAACTAGTCCCCCTCTCCCGTCTAACTGCCCTCTCCACTATAACTCCCTCTCCTGTCTAGCCACCCCCTCCCGTCTAGTCGCGCTGTCCCGTCTAGCGAGCCTCTCCCGTCTAGTCTCCCTCTCAAGTCTAGTCGCCCTCTCTAACCATCCTCTTCCGCGAACCGCCCTATCCCGTCTACTTCCCCTCTCCCGTCTAGCCGCCCTGTCCGTCTAGCCGCCTACTCCCCTCTGGCCACCGTCTCCCGCTTAGCCACCCTCTTCCTTCTAGCCGCCCACTCCCGTTTTGTCGCCTTCTCCCGTCCACTCGCCCTCTCTGGTCGCCCTCCTCGGTCTAGCCGCCTTCTCTCGAATAGCCTCCCTCTCCCTTCTTGCAGCCTTCTCCCTTCTAGCCGTGTCCCCTCTAGCCGTCCTATCCCGTCGTGTCGCCCTCTCCCGTCTAGTCGCCCTCTCCCATCTGGTCTGGTCGCCTCTCCTGTTTAGCCGCCCTATCCAGTCTAGTCGCTCCCTCTAGCCGCCCTGATGCGTCTATCCACCCTCTCCCGTCTAGCCCTCCTATCCAGTCTAGTCGCGCTGTCCCGTCTTGCCGCCCTCTCCTGTCTAGTCGCTCTCTCCCTTCTAGTCGTCCTCACACGTCTAGCCCCTCTGCCGTCTAGCGCCCTCTCTCGTCTAGTCGACCTCTCCCTTCGCGGCCTCTCCCGTCTAGTCGCCCTCTCCGTTCTGGTCGACCTCTCCCTTCTAGTCGTCCTCTCGCGACTAGCCGCCCTCTCTCGTCTAACTCTCCAATCAAGTCGACCTCGTTCAGACGCCCTCTCCCGTCTAGTCACCCTCTCCGTTCTATTCGACCTCTCCCTTCTAATCGTCCTCTCACGTCTAGCCGTTCTCTGCCGTCTAGTCCGAACTCTCTCGTCAAGTCGCCCTCTCACGTTTATTCGCCCTATCTCGTCTATGGCTGCCCTCTCCGTCTAGTCGCACTCTCCTTCTAGTCGTCCTATCACGACTAGACGCCCTCTCCCGTATAGTCGCGCTGTCCCGTCTAGCCAGTCTCCCCTCTAGTCTCCCTCTCACTTCTAGTCGCTCTCTCTAACCACCCTCTTCAGCGAACCGCCCCATCCCGTCTACTCCCCCTCTCCCGTCAATTCGCCCACTCCCGTCTAGTCGCCCGTTGCCTTCTAGTCGTCCTCTCACGTGTAGCCGCCCTCTTCCGTCCCGTCGCCCTATCCCGTCCCGTCTAAGCCTCCTCTCCCTTTAGCCACCCTCTCCCGTCTAGTCGGTATCTCCCGTCTAGTCGCCCTCTCCTTTCTATTTGTCCTCTCACGACTCTTTACCATCTCCCGTCTAGTATCCCTCTGCCGTCTAGTAGCACTCTTTCGTCCGGTCGCCCTATCCCGTCTAGTTGCCCTCTCCCGTCTAGGCTCCCTCTTCCTTTAGTCGCCCAGTCTAGTCTAGTTGCCCTCTCCCGTTTAGTAGCTCTCTCCCGTCTAGTCGACCTCTCCCTTCTAGCCGCCCTCTGCCGTCTAGTCGCTCTCTCTCATCTAGTCGCCCTCTCCCGTCTATTCGCCCTCTCCCGTCTAGTCGCCCTCTCCCTTCTAATCGTCCTCTCACGTCTAGCCGTTCTCTGCCGTCTAGTCGAACTCTCTCGTCAAGTCGCCCTCTCCCGTTTATTCGCCCTATCTCGTCTATGTGCCCTCTCCCGTCTAGTCTCCCTCTCCCTTTTAGCTGCCTTCTCCCGTCTAGACGCCCTCTCCCGTCTAGTCGCACTCTCCCTTCTAGTCGTCCCATCACGACTAGACGCCCTCTCCCGTCTAGTCGCTCTCTCCTATCTAGGCGCCGTATCCCGTTTAGTCGCCCTCTCCCGTCTTCTCGCCTTCTCCCGACCAGTCTCCCTCTCCAATCTAGCCGCCGTATCTCGTCTAGTTGCCCTCTCCCGTCTTGTCACCTTCTCCTGCGCAGTAGCCCTCTCTGGCCGCCCTTTTAGCTGCCTTCTCCCGCTAGACGCCTTCTCCCGTCTAGCAGCACTCTTCCTTTTTTCGCCCTCTCTATATGCCCTGTCCCGTCTAGCAGCCCTGTCCCATCTAATCACCCTCTCCCGTCTAACAGCCCTCTCCACCCTAACTCCCCCTCCTGTCTAGTCTCCCTCTGCAGTGTAGTCGCACTCTCTCGTCCAGTCGCACTATCCCGCCTAGTTGCCCTCTCCGGTCTAGTCTTCCTCTCCCGTTAGTCGCCCTCTCTAATCCAGTTGCCCTCTCCCGTCTAGTCGCCCTCTCCCGACTATTCGACATCTCCCTTCTAGCCTCCCTCTCCCGTCTAGTCGCTCTCTCCCATCTAGTCGCCCTCTCCAGTCTAGTGGCCCTCTCCCGTCTTGTCGCCCTGTCCCGTCATGTCGCCCTCTCCCTTGTAACCACCCTCTCCCGTCTAGTGGCTCTCTCCCGTCTAGTCGCCTTCTTTCTTCTAGTCGTCCTCTCACGACTAGCCGCCCTCTCCCGTCTAGCCGCCCTCTCCCGTCTAGTCTCCCTCTGCCGTGTAGTCGCACTCTCTCGTCCAATCGCCGTATCCCGTCTAGTTGCCCTCTACCAGCTATACTCCCTATCCGGTTAGTCGCCTTCTCTAGTCTAGTTGCCCTCTCCCGTTTAGTAGCTCTCTCCCGTCTAGTCGACCTTTCCCATCTAGTCGCCCTCTCCAGTCTAGTCGCCCTCTCCCGTCTAGTCGTCCGCTGCCTTCTAGCCGTCCTCTCACGTCTAGCCGCCCTCTGCCGTCTAGTCGCACTCTCTCGTCCAGTCGCCCTTTCCCGTCTAGTCGCCGTATCCCGTCTAGTTGCCCTCTCCCATCTAGTCTTCCTTTCCCGTTAGTAGCCCTCTCTATTCTAGTTGCACTCACTCGTCTGGTCGCCCTCTCCCTTCTAGTCGACCTCTCCCTTCTAGCCCCCCTCTCTCGTGTAGTCGCTCTCTCCCACCTAGTCGCCCTCTCCGTTCTAGTCGCCCTCTCGCCTCTAGTCGCCCTCTCCCATCTAGTCGCCCTTTCCCTTGTAGCCGCCCTTTCCCGTCTAGTCGCCCTCTTCCGTCTAGTCTCCCTCTTTCTTCTAATCGTCCCCTCACGACTAGCCGCCCCCTCCCGTCTACTCTCCTCTGCCTTGTAGTCGCACTCTCTCGTCCAGTCGCCCTGTCCAGTCTAGTCGCCCTCTCCCGTCTAGTCGCCCTCTCCCGTCTTGTCGCCCTCTCCCTTGTAGCCTCCCTCTCCCTTTTAGTCGCACTATCCCGTCTAGTCGACCTCTCACGGCTAGCCGCCTTCTCCCGCCTAGTCTCCTTCTGCCGCCTAGGCGCACTCTCCCGTTTAGTCGCACTCTCCCGTCTAGTCGCCCTCTCCCTAGTAGCCGCCCTATCCCTTTTAGTCTCGCGGTCCCGTATATTGGCAATCTCTAGCCGTCCTCTCCCGTCTAGCCGTCCTCACCAGTCTAGTTGCCCTCCCCCGTCTAGCCGCCCTCTCCCGTCTAGCAGCCCTCTCCCGTGTAGTTGCCCTCCCCCGTCTAGCCGCCCTCTCCCCTCTAGCCGCTCTCTCTGACCGCCCTCTACCGTATAGTTGTCTTCTCCTGTGTAGCAGCCCTCACCCACCTTGCCGCCCTCTCCTGTCTAGTGGCCCTCTCCCATCTATCCGCCGTATCGTGTCTAGTCGCCCTCTCCCGTTTTGTCGCGTTCTCCCGTCCAGTCTACCTCTCTGGCCGCCCTCTACGGTCTAGCCGCCTTCTCCCAAGTAGCCTCCCTCTCCCTTCTTACCGCTTAACGTACAGCCGCGCTCTCCCGTCTAGTCGCCCTCTCCTATCTAGCCGCCGTATCCCGTTTAGTCGCCCTCTCCCGTCTTCTCGCCTTCTCCCGACCAGTCGCCCTCTCCAATCTAGCCGCCGTATCTCGTCTAGTTGCCCTCTCCCATCTTGTCACCTTCTCCTGTCCAGTAGCCCTCTCTGGCCGCCCTTTACCGTCTAGCCGCCATCTCCCGACAAGCCTCCCTCTCCCATCTTGCCGCCCTCTCCCGTCTAGTTGCACTCTCACGTCCAGTCGCCCTCTCCCGTCTTGTCGCCTTCTCCTCTCCAGTAGCCCTCTCTGGCCGCCCTCTTCAGTCTAGCCGACTTCTCCCGTCTAGCCTCCCTCTCCCATCTTGCCGCCCTGTCCCGTCTAGTCGCCCTTTCACGTCCAGTCGCACTCTCCCGTCTAGTCGCCCTCTCGGGTCTAGTAGCTCTCTCCAGTCTTGTCGCCCTCTCTCCTCTAGTCGCCATCTCACGTCTGGTCGCCCTCTCCCGTCTAGCTGCTCTCTCCCCTCTAGCCGCCCTCTCCCGTCTAGTCGCCCTCTCCCGTCTAGTCGCCCTCTCCCGTCAATTCGTGCTGTCCCGTCTAGACGCCCTCACCCGTCTAGTCTCCCTTTCCCGTCTAGTCGCCTTCTCTAGCCGCCCTCTTCCGTTTAGCCGCCCTCTCCTGTCTAGTTGCCCTCCCTGTCTAGCCGCCCTCTCCTCTCTAGCCGATCTCTCTGGCCGCACTCTACCGTACAGCCGCGCTCTCCCGTCTAGTCGCCCTCTGGTATCTAGCCGCTGTATCCCGTTTAGTCGCCCTCTCCCGCCTTTTCGCCTTCTCCCGACTAGTTGCCCTCTCCAATCTAGCCGTCGTATGTCGTATATCGTCTAGTTACCCTCTCCCGTCTTGTCACCTTCTCCTGTCCAGTAGCCCTCTCTGGCCGCCCTCTACCGTCTAGCCGATATCTCCCGTCTAGCCTCCCTCTCCCATCTTGCCGCCCTCTCCCGTCTAGTCGCACTCTCACGTCCAGTCGCCCTCTCCCGTCTTCTCGCCTTCTACCGACTAGTCGCCCTCTCTAATCCAGCCGCCGTATCCCGTCTTGTTGCCCTCTCCCGTCTGGTCGCCCTCTCTCGTCTAGACGCCGTCTCCCGTCTAGTCGCCCTCGCTCCTTCAATCGCCCTCTCCCGTGTATTCGCCCTCTCCCGTCTAGTCGCCCTCTCCCGTCTAGTCGCAGTCTCTATCCGCCATGTCCCCTCTAACCGCCCTCTATTGTCTAGTCGAACTCTCCCATATAGTCCCACTCTCTCGTCTAGCCGAGCTGTCCCGTCTAGCCTCCCTCTCCCGTCAAATCTCCCTCTCCTGTCTAGTCGCCCTCTCTAGCCGCCCTCTCCCGTCTAGGCGCCCTCTCCCGTCAAGTCGCCCTCCCCCGCCTAGTCGCACTTTCCCATCTAGCTGCTCTCTCTGGCCGCCCTCTACCTATAACTGTCCTCTTCCGTGTAGCCGCCCTGTCCCACTTCGCCGCCCTTTCCCATTTAATCGCCCTCTCCCGTCTTCTCACCTTCTCCCGTCTTGTTGCCCTCTTGAATCTAGCCGCCGTATCCCGTCTAGTTGCCCACTCCCATCTTGTCGCCATCTCCCGTCCAGCAGCCCTGTCTGGCCGCCCTGTACCGTCTAGTCGCCTTCTCCAGTCTAGCCTGCCTTTCCCATCTTGCCGCCCTCTCCCGTCCAGCAGCCCTCTCTGGCCGCCCTGTACCGTCTAGTCGCCTTCTCCCGTCTAGCCTGCCTTTCCCATCTTGCCGCCCTCTCCCGTCTAGTCGCCCTCTCCCTTGCAGCCGCCCTCTTCCGTCTAGTCGCCCTCTCCCGTCTAGTCGCCCTCTCTAGTCTAGTCGCCGTCTCCCGTCCTGTCGCCCTCTACCGTCTAGTCCTCTCTCCATGCTATTCGTCCTCTCCCGTCTAACAGACCTCTCCACTCTAACTCACTCTCACGTCTGGTCGCCCTCTCCCATCTAGTCGTCCTCTCCCAACTAGTCCCCCTCTCCCGTCTAACTGCCCTCTCCACTATAACTCCCTCTCCTGTCTAGCCACCCCCTCCCGTCTAGTCGCGCTGTCCCGTCTAGCGAGCCTCTCCCGTCTAGTCTCCCTTCAAGTCTAGTCGCCCTCTCTAACCATCCTCTTCCGCGAACCGCCCTATCCCGTCTACTTCCCCTCTCCCGTCTAGCCGCCCTGTCCGTCTAGCCGCCTACTCCCCTCTGGCCACCGTCTCCCGCTTAGCCACCCTCTTCCTTCTAGCCGCCCACTCCCGTTTTGTCGCTTTCTCCCGTCCACTCGCCCTCTCTGGTCGCCCTCCTCGGTCTAGCCGCCTTCTCTCGAATAGCCTCCCTCTCCCTTCTTGCAGCCTTCTCCCTTCTAGCCGTGTCCCCTCTAGCCGTCCTATCCCGTCGTGTCGCCCTCTCCCGTCTAGTCGCCCTCTCCCATCTGGTCTGGTCGCCTCTCCTGTTTAGCCGCCCTATCCAGTCTAGTCGCTCCCTCTAGCCGCCCTGATGCGTCTATCCACCCTCTCCCGTCTAGCCCTCCTATCCAGTCTAGTCGCGCTGTCCCGTCTTGCCGCCCTCTCCTGTCTAGTCGCTCTCTCCCTTCTAGTCGTCCTCACACGTCTAGCCCCCTCTGCCGTCTGGTCGCCCTCTCTCGTCTAGTCGACCTCTCCCTTCTAGCAGCCCTCTCCCGTCTAGTCGCCCTCTCCGTTCTAGTCGACCTCTCCCTTCTAGTCGTCCTCTCACGACTTGCCGCCCTCTCCAGTCTAGTCTCCCTCTCCCGTCAAGTCGACCTCTCCGTTCCAGACGCCCTCTCCCGTCTAGTCACCCTCTCCGTTCTATTCGACCTCTCCCTTCTAGTCGTCCTCTCACGTCTAGCCGTTCTCTGCCGTCTAGTCGAACTCTCTCGTCAAGTCGCCCTCTCCCGTTTATTCGCCCTATCTCGTCTATGTGCCCTCTCCCGTCTAGTCGCACTCTCCCTTCTAATCGTCCTATCACGACTAGACGCCCTCTCCCGTATAGTCGCGCTGTCCCGTCTAGCCGCAATCTCCCCTCTAGTCTCCCTCTCACTTCTAGTCGCTCTCTCTAACCACCCTCTTCAGCGAACCGCCCCATCCCGTCTACTCCCCCTCTCCCGTCAATTCGCCCACTCCCGTCTAGTCGCCCGTTGCCTTCTAGTCGTCCTCTCACGTGTAGCCGCCCTCTTCCGTCCCGTCGCCCTATCCCGTCCCGTCTAAGCCTCCTCTCCCTTTAGCCACCCTCTCCCGTCTAGTCGGTATCTCCCGTCTAGTCGCCCTCTCCTTTCTATTTGTCCTCTCACGACTCTTTACCATCTCCCGTCTAGTATCCCTCTGCCGTCTAGTAGCACTCTTTCGTCCGGTCGCCCTATCCCGTCTAGTTGCCCTCTCCCGTCTAGGCTCCCTCTTCCTTTAGTCGCCCAGTCTAGTCTAGTTGCCCTCTCCCGTTTAGTAGCTCTCTCCCGTCTAGTCGACCTCTCCCTTCTAGCCGCCCTCTGCCGTCTAGTCGCTCTCTCTCATCTAGTCGCCCTCTCCCGTCTATTCGCCCTCTCCCGTCTAGTCGCCCTCTCCCTTCTAATCGTCCTCTCACGTCTAGCCGTTCTCTGCCGTCTAGTCGAACTCTCTCGTCAAGTCGCCCTCTCCCGTTTATTCGCCCTATCTCGTCTATGTGCCCTCTCCCGTCTAGTCTCCCTCTCCCTTTTAGCTGCCTTCTCCCGTCTAGACGCCCTCTCCCGTCTAGTCGCACTCTCCCTTCTAGTCGTCCCATCACGACTAGACGCCCTCTCCCGTCTAGTCGCCCTCTCCTATCTAGCCGCCGTATCCCGATTAGTCGCCCTCTCCCGTCTTCTCGCCTTCTCCCGACCAGTCGCCCTCTCTAATCTAGCCGCCGTATCTCGTCTAGTTGCCCTCTCCCGTCTTGTCACCTTCTCCTGTGCAGTAGCCCTCTCTGGCCGCCGTCTCCCTTCTTGCCGCCTTCTCCCGTCTAGCAGCACTCTCCCTTTTTTCGCCCTCTCTAAATGCCCTGTCCCGTCTAGCAGCCCTGTCCCATCTAATCACCCTCTCCCGTCTAACAGCCCTCTCCACCCTAACTCCCCCTCCTGTCTAGTCTCCCTCTGCAGTGTAGTCGCACTCTCTCGTCCAGTCGCACTATCCCGCCTAGTTGCCCTCTCCGGTCTAGTCTTCCTCTCCCGTTAGTCGCCCTCTCTAATCCAGTTGCCCTCTCCCGTCTAGTCGCCCTCTCCAAACTATTCGACATCTCCCTTCTAGCCTCCCTCTCCCGTCTAGTCGCTCTCTCCCATCTAGTCGCCCTCTCCAGTCTAGTGGCCCTCTCCCGTCTTGTCGCCCTGTCCCGTCATGTCGCCCTCTCCCTTGTAACCACCCTCTCCCGTCTAGTGGCTCTCTCCCGTCTAGTCGCCTTCTTTCTTCTAGTCGTCCTCTCACGACTAGCCGCCCTCTCCCGTCTAGCCGCCCTCTCCCGTCTAGTCTCCCTCTGCCGTGTAGTCGCACTCTCTCGTCCAATCGCCGTATCCCGTCTAGTTGCCCTCTACCAGCTATACTCCCTATCCGGTTAGTCGCCTTCTCTAGTCTAGTTGCCCTCTCCCGTTTAGTAGCTCTCTCCCGTCTAGTCGACCTTTCCCATCTAGTCGCCCTCTCCAGTCTAGTCGCCCTCTCCCGTCTAGTCGTCCGCTGCCTTCTAGCCGTCCTCTCACGTCTAGCCGCCCTCTGCCGTCTAGTCGCACTCTCTCGTCCAGTCGCCCTTTCCCGTCTAGTCGCCGTATCCCGTCTAGTTGCCCTCTCCCATCTAGTCTTCCTTTCCCGTTAGTAGCCCTCTCTATTCTAGTTGCCCTCACTCGTCTGGTCGCCCTCTCCCTTCTAGTCGACCTCTCCCTTCTAGCCCCCCTCTCCCGTGTAGTCGCTCTCTCCCACCTAGTCGCCCTCTCCGTTCTAGTCGCCCTCTCGCCTCTAGTCGCCCTCTCCCATCTAGTCGCCCTTTCCCTTGTAGCCGCCCTTTCCCGTCTAGTCGCCCTCTTCCGTCTAGTCTCCCTCTTTCTTCTAATCGTCCCCTCACGACTAGCCGCCCCCTCCCGTCTACTCTCCTCTGCCTTGTAGTCGCACTCTCTCGTCCAGTCGCCCTGTCCAGTCTAGTCGCCCTCTCCCGTCTAGTCGCCCTCTCCCGTCTTGTCGCCCTCTCCCTTGTAGCCTCCCTCTCCCTTTTAGTCGCACTATCCCGTCTAGTCGACCTCTCACGGCTAGCCGCCTTCTCCCGCCTAGTCTCCTTCTGCCGCCTAGGCGCACTCTCCCGTTTAGTCGCACTCTCCGTCTGTCGCCCTCTCCCCAGTTGCCGCCCTATCCCTTTTTGTCTCGCGGTCCCCTTATTGGCAATCCTGCCGCCCCCTCCCGTCTAGCCGTCCTCACCAGTCTAGTTGCCCTCCCCCCTCTAGCCGCCCTCAAACGGAAGTCAATAACAAGGACGATGACAGGAAGAAAAAGACCGGAAAGAAAAAAAAGAAAAGCGGCGGGGGGAAAAGTCAGCAACCAGGGAGAAAAACGGAGGAGCTACTCTGAAGCAGTGATCGGGGGGCATTAAGAAAGAAAGGGTATTTATGGGAGACTCCATTTTGCGAAAGACAGACAGGACATTAAGCAAAGGAGAAGACGTTGTTGTTTGTCTTGGGGGGCTAGGATAGAGCATGTGACTGAACGGGTAGAGAACGTATTGGGGCAGGGCCCAAGGGGGGGTCTTATTATACTGTAGGGACGAACAATGCAACAGGGATGGAACAACCAGGATAGTAAAGAGATACAGAGAGTTGGTAGAGACACTGAAGAAGACGAGACTTGACCAGATCATACTCTCAGGAATCTTGCCAGTGATGGGGGGAAGGGGAACAACATTTAGAAATTGCAAGAGGATGGCAATTAACGGACTATTAGAGCAGATGTGTGAAGAAGAAGGATTTGTAGATTTGTGGGGATATTTTGTTGGTAAAGAAGACATGTTTATGAGAGATGACCTATCTAAGGGAAAAGGGGCCAGAGTTTTCCCCGAGCACCTTCCGATCGATGAAAAATGTAAATTGAACTTTTTAAATATTTTCCCGGGGGGGGATCAAGAACCCAAAATACAGAGGCATGAAAAAGATAAAAAAAATCGCAAAGAACAGCCTGGAAAGCCCTACGGAATTTGGTAATACATGTGTTTGTTTAAATGCAAGGAGCAAAAAAAAAGAAATGAACAAAACATTATGGTAGACGATATTAACCCTCACATAACTGAATCTTGGGCCACACCCGATATATCAGATGCCGAATTAGGAATGACAGGGTATGTAATGTTTAGGAAAGATAGATTGGGAAAGGGGGGGCGGAGTTATTTTATATATTAAAGAATCCAAAAGCTTAGAAATAAAATTAGAAAAAGAAAAATGTGAAGAAGCTGTCTGGTGTAAATAGTTACGGGAAACTCAACATTAACTGTTGGGTTATGTATCGGAGCCCAAACTAAGCATGGAAGAGAATAAAAAAATACATAACGCTATCAAAGAAGTGAGTAAACGGGACTGTATTATTATGGGGTTTTTAACCATGGGCATATACAGTGGACATTCTACAGAGTCCCGGGGAGAGAGGATCAAGATTTTTTAAATTTAGTACAAGATAGTTTTTTTTCTAAACATGTGTTAGAAGCAACCGGGGGCGAGAACGTGTTAGACATAGTATTGAGCTCAAGAAGGAATTTGTTGATAATGTCAAGATATTGAGCCACTGGGGTGTAGTGATCACAACCAGATACATTTTATCATCAAAGTAAAGGGAGAACGGAAAGAAAAATAAGGTACAGGAAACATTTTCACAAAGGAAGATATAAGGACAAGAGGGAATATTTAGCAAAGATAGACTGGAATAACACACTGAAGAAAAGCAAACAGAATGCTGGATTTTTTAAAGATTTAAATTGACTGCGTCGTTGACAAATTTGTCCCCTTAAAAAAACAGGGGAAACGGTCAAAGAAGAAACACTTATCGAAGGAAGCCATTAGAAAAATCAAGTACAAGCAAATGATGGGAAGAATATAGACATCCCGGAAGTGAAGAAGACTATAGCATTTATAAAGAAGCACTTAATCAACTACAGCTGAAATTAGAAATTAAAAGAGAAGCTACGAAAAAAAAATTGCTTTTAATATAAAACATGACAGTAAAGTTTTTATGCGTATGTTCGAAGTAAAAGAAAGTTCGGATAAGGTCGGTCCTCTAGAAGGTAGTGATGGAAAATAATAACAAGGGATTTTTAATGGCAAAAAAACCTAAATGAGTACTTTAGTTCGGTGTTTACCAGGGAAGATATTAGTATATTACCAGTACTTGAGACTAAGTTCAAGGGGAGAGTTTGACATTTAGGACAACTAATTGTAACCCCAACAATGGTAGCTATGAAAATAAGAATATGAAGGATAATAAATCCCCTGGAGTGGATGGGTTTCCCTCCCAAATTACTATTGGAAATTGTAAACAAATCAGCATACCGTTGCAACAGTGTTCAATTTGTATTAGGGGGGGAATAGTTCCGTTAGAATGGAAAGAAGCAAACTTTAACCATTTTTTAAAACAGGTTCGAGAAACAAGTCAGAGAACTATAGACCAGTAGTTTAACATCGGTGATTTGAAACTATTAGAAAGACTAATTAAAGATCCCCTTTGATTTTTTTAAAAAATAAATTGATAAACCCATCTCAACATGGGTTTTTAAAAGCGAGGTCATGCTTAACAAATATGTTATTTTTTTTGGAAGATGTCACAAAGTGGCTAGATGGGGGATCACCAGTAGATATAATCTACTTAGATTTAAAA
This sequence comes from Ridgeia piscesae, assembly GCA_025642075.2. Taxonomy (NCBI): domain Eukaryota; kingdom Metazoa; phylum Annelida; class Polychaeta; order Sabellida; family Siboglinidae; genus Ridgeia; species Ridgeia piscesae. Next base: position 12,703 of record JAODUO010002420.1, read on the forward strand.
AAACTTTGCAAAGTGCCACACCAAAGACTACTACTTAAACTAAAGGCCCATGGCATAGGAAATGGAATGATCAACTGGATAGAAAATGGCTTATTGATAGAAGACAAAGAGTGGTTTTGAGTGGAGTACCGCAGGGATCAGTACTGGGACCTATTTTATTCTTAATATATATCAATGATTGGGATAAATAACAAGCAAGGTGTTGAAGTTTGCGGACGACACAAAAGTGTTTAGGAAAATAAAAGTGATGCAGATAGACAGCATTTACAAGATGATTTTAAATAAGTTGATAGAATGGTCTGAGAAGTGGCAAATGCTTTTTAAATTTTTGGAAAGTGTAAGTGCCTTCAAAAGGACATGGGAATGAAGATGCACAATATACAATGGGTGATACTGTACTAAATACTATTAAAGGAAAAGACTTAGGGTTAACTATTAGTGCTGACATGAAGGTATCAGAGCAGTGTGGAATTGCAGCAGCAAGGGAAACCAAATTCTTGGATTAATTAGGCGAAATATAGTTACAAAGAAAAAGAATAAAAATACGCTGTATAAAACAATAGTTAGGCCTCACTTAGAATATTGTATGCAAGCATGGAGGCCAAATCGCAAGAAGGATATTGATATGCTAGAAAAGAACAAAGGAGAGAAACCCAAAATGATAAAAAAACTCAGGAATATTAGTTAAAATGGTCAAAAAGAATGTGGTTTAACAACACTAGAAACCAGAAGATTGAGAGGAGATCAGATTGAGGTGTTTAAAATATTGAAAAGATATGAAAATATTGACAGAAATATTTTTTTCACAGTCAAGGAAGAGGGAAGGACTAGAGGACATGGAGTTACATTAGCAAAGAAGCAGTGTAGTCTAGATATTAGAAAGTTTTCATTTTCACAAAGAACAGTAAACGAATGGAACAGATTATCAGCTGATTGTGTAGGTGCTAGTAGTGTTAATATATTTAAAAATAAAATCGACATATACCTAAGACGGGCGGGGTATACTTAGAAAGATAGGTTGGACTCTCGATAAGCCAAATGGCTTCCTAGTCCACCTGCCATCTAGAGTTGAATTTCTAGGTGGCAATCTTGTTCAATCTTGTTAAATCTCTATGCTTCCTCTCCAGTTCCTCTCTAGTAGCCGTCTCCCGACTAGTCGATCTCTGCCTTCTAGCTGCCCTCTCCCATCTAGTCGCTATCTCCCATCTAGTCGCTGTCTACAGTCTAGTCCCCCTCTCCCGTCCAGTGGCCCTCTCCCGTCTAGTCGCCCTCTCCGGTCTAGTCGCCCTCTCCCTTGTAGCCGCCCTCTCCCGTCTAGTCGTCTTCTTCCATCTAGTCGCCCTCTCCTTTCTTGTCGTCCTCTCACAACTGTCCACTCTCTCCCGTCTAGTCTCCCACTGCCGTCTAGTCGCACTCTCTTTTCCAGTCGCCCTATCCCGTCTAGTTGCCCTCTCCCGTTTAGACTTCTCCCGTCTAGTCGACCTCTCCTTGTAGCCGCCCTCTCTAGTCTAGTTGACCTCTTCCGTCTAGTTGCCCTCTCCCGACTAGTCGACCTCTCCCTTCTAACCGCCCTCTCCCGTCTACTCGCTCTCTCCCATCTAGTCGCCCTCTTCAGTATAGCCGCGCCCTCACGTCTCGTCTCCCTAAGCCGTGTAGTCGCACTCTGTCGTCCAGTCGCCCTATCCCGCCTAGTTGCCCTCTCCGGTCTAGTCTCCCTCTCCCGTTTGTCGCCCTCTCTAGACTAGTTGCCTTCTCCCGTCTAGTCGCCCTCACCCGACCAGTCGACCTCTCCCTTCTAGTCGCCGTCTCCCTTGTAGCCTCTCACTCCCGTCTAGTCGCCCTCTCCCGTCAAGTCGCCGTCTCTAGACGCCCTCCCCCGTCTAGTCCCCTTCTCCAGTGTAGTCGCCCTCTCCCGTCTAGTCACTCTGTCCCGTCTAGTCGCCCTCTCCCTTGTAGCCGCCCTCTCCCGTCTGGTCGCCCTCTACCGTCTAGTCGCCCTCTCCCTTCTAGTCGTCCTCTCATGACTAGCAGCCCTCTCCCGTTTAGTCGCACCCCTCGTCCAGTCACCCTCTCCCGTCTATTCGCCCTCTTCCGTCTAGTCGTCCTCTACCGTCTAATCGCCCTCTCCCGTCTAGTCGCCCTCTCGGTCTAGTCGCCCTCTCCCTTCTAGTCGTCCTCACACGTCTAGCCGCCCTCTGCCGTCTAGTCGCACTCTCTCGTGCAGTCGCGATATCGCGTGTAGTTGCCATCTCCCGTCTAGTCTTCCTCTACCGTTAGTCGCCCTCTCCCGTTTAGTCGCCCTCTCCCGACTAGTCGACCTCTCCCTTCTAGCCGCCCTCTCCCGACTAGTCGCACTCTCCCGTCTAGTCGCCCTCTCCCTTCTAGTCGTTCTCTCACGACTAGCCGCCTTCTCCCGCCTAGTCTCCTTCTGCCGCCTAGGCGCATTCTCCCGTTTAGTCGCTTTCTCCTGTCTAGCCGCACTGTCCCGTCTAGCCGCCCTCTCCCGTCTAGTTGCCCTCCCCCGTCAAGCCGCCCTCTCCCGTCTAAACGCCCTCACCCTGCAAGCCGCCCTCTCCCGTCTAAACGCCCTCACCCGTATAAGCCTCCCCTCTACCGCCCTTTCCCCCCTTGCCGTCTTCTGCCCCCTCACCGTATTGCTGTCTTCTCCTGTCTAGCCGCCCTCACCCACCTTGCCGCCCTCTCCTGTCTAGTGGCCCTCTCCCATCTATCCGCCGTATCGTGTCTAGTCGCCCTCTCCCGTTTTGTCGCGTTCTCCCGTCCAGTCTCCCTCTCTGGCCGCCCTCTACGGTCTAGCCGCCTTCTCTCAAGTAGCCTCCCTCTCCCTTCTTGCCGCTTACCGTACAGCCGCGCTTCCCGTCTAGTCGCCCTCTCCTATCTAGCCGCCGTATCCCGTTTAGTCGCCCTCTCCCGTCTTCTCGCCTTCTCCCGACCAGTCGCCCTCTCCAATCTAGCCGCCGTATCTCGTCTAGTTGCCCTCTCCCATCTTGTCACCTTCTCCTGTCCAGTAGCCCTCTCTGGCCGCCCTTTACCGTCTAGCCGCCATCTCCCGACAAGCCTCCCTCTCCCATCTTGCCGCCCTCTCCCGTCTAGTTGCACTCTCACGTCCAGTCGCCCTCTCCCGTCTTGTCGCCTTCTCCTCTCCAGTAGCCCTCTCTGGCCGCCCTCTTCAGTCTAGCCGGTTTCTCCCGTCTAGCCTCCCTCTCCCATCTTACCGCCCTGTCCCGTCTAGTCGCCCTTTCACGTCCAGTCGCACTCTCCCGTCTAGTCGCCCTCTCGGGTCTAGTAGCTCTCTCCAGTCTTGTCGCCCTCTCCCCTCTAGCCGCCATCTCACGTCTGGTCGCCCTCTCCCGTCTAGTCGCCGTCTCTAGCCGCCCTCTCCCTTCTAGCTGCTCTCTCCCCTCTAGCCGCCCTCTCCCCCCTAGTGTCTCCCCTCTAGTCGCACTCTCCCGTCAATTCGTGTGTCCCGTCTAGCCCCTCCCCGTCTAGTCTCCCTCTCCCTGCCCCCCTTCGGAACGGCCTTCTCCCGTCTACTCCCCTCTCCCTCTAACGCCCCTCCCCTGTAGTCGCCCCCTCCCGTCTAGCCGCCCTCTCCCTTTTAGCTACCCTCTCCCCCCAGCCCCCCACTCCCGCTGTCGCCTCTCCCGTCAAATCCCCCTCTCCTCAATTCGCGCTGTCCCGTCTAGCCACCCTCTCCCGTCTAGTCTCCCTTTCCCGTCTAGTCGCCTTCTCTAGCCGCCCTCTTCCGTCTAGCCGCCCTCTCCCGTCTAGTTGCCCTCCCTGTCTAGCCGCCCTCTCCCCTCTGGTTTCTGGCCCCCCTCCCGCAGCCGCGCCTTCCCCTTATCCCCTCGTTCTAGCCCTGATCCCTTTATCGCCCTCCCCGCCTTTTTCCTTCTCCCACTATTCCCCCTCCAATCACCCTCGTATGTCGTATATCGTCTAGTTGCCCTCTCCCCTCTTGTCACCTTCTCCTGTCCCGTGCCCCCCTGGCCCCCCTCACCGTCTGCCCTATCTCCCTCAGCCTCCCTCTCCCATCTTGCCGCCCTCTCCCGTCTAGTCGCACTCTCACGTCCAGTCGCCCTCTCCCGTCTTCTCGCCTTCTACCGACTAGTCGCCCTCTCTAATCCAGCCGCCGTATCCCGTCTTGTTGCCCTCTCCCGTCTAGTCGCCCTCTCTCGTCTAGACGCCGTCTCCCGTCTAGTCGCCCTCGCTCCTTCAATCGCCCTCTCCCGTGTATTCGCCCTCTCCCGTCTAGTCGCCCTCTCCCGTCTAATCGCAGTCTCTATCCGCCCTGTCCCCTCTAGCCGCCCTCTATTGTCTAGTCGAACTCTCCCATATAGTCCCACTCTCTCGTCTAGCCGAGCTGTCCCGTCTAGCCTCCCTCTCCCGTCAAGTCACCCTCTCCCGTCTAGTCGCCCTCTCTAGACGCCCTCTCCCGTCTAGGCGCCCTCTCCCGTCAAGTCGCCCTCCCCCGCCCAGTCGCACTTTCCCCTCTAGCTGCTCTCCTTTGGGCCCCCCTCTACCTATAACTGTCCTCTTCCGTGTAGCCGCCCTGTCCCACCTCGCCGCCCTTTCCCATTTAATCGCCCTCTCCCGTCTTCTCACCTTCTCCCGTCTTGTTGCCCTCTTGAATCTAGCCGCCGTATCCCGTCTAGTTGCCCACTCCCATCTTGTCGCCATCTCCCGTCCAGCAGCCCTGTCTGGCCGCCCTGTACCGTCTAGTCGCCTTCTCCCGTCTAGCCTGCCTTTCCCATCTTGCCGCCCTCTCCCGTCCAGCAGCCCTCTCTGGCCGCCCTGTACCGTCTAGTCGCCTTCTCCCGTCTAGCCTGCCTTTCCCATCTTGCCGCCCTCTCCCGTCTAGTCGCCCTCTCCCTTGGGCCCCCCTCTTCCGTCTAGTCGCCCTCTCCCGTCTAGTCGCCCTCTCTAGTCTAGTCGCCGTCTCCCGTCCTGTCGCCCTCTACCGTCTAGTCCTCTCTCCATGCTATTCGTCCTCTCCCCTCTAAAAACCCTCCCTCTAACTCCTCTCACCCGGTGCCCTCTCCCATCTATCGTCCTCTCCCAACTGTCCCCCCCTCCCGTCTAACTGCCCCCTCCCTTCTCCTCTCCCGTCAGCCCCCCCCCCTCTGTCCGGGTTCCCCCTGGACCTCTCCCGTCTAGTCTCCCTCTCAAGTCTAGTCGCCCTCTCTAACCCTCCTTTCCCGAACCGCCCCATCCCGTCTAATTCCCCCTCTCCCCCCTTAGCCCCCTTCCGTTAACCCCTCTCCCCCCGGACCGTCTCCCGCTTGCCCCCCTCTTCCTTCTAGGCCCCCCCCCTTAACCCCATCTCCCCCGTCCCCCGTCGCCCTCTCCCCCACCCCCCTAGTCGCCCCTCCCGTCTAGGGGGGCCCCACCCCCCTTTCGTTCCCCCGTCGCCCCCCCGCCCTCTCCCCTCTAGCCGCCCCTATTGTCTAGTCGAACTCTCCCATATTGTCCCACTCTCCCGTCTAGCCGAGCTGTCCGGTCTAGCCACCCTCTCCCGTCTAGTCTCCCTCTCCTGTCTAGTCGCCCTCTCTACCCGCCCTCTCCCGTCTAGGCGCTCTTTCCCGTCTAGCCGCTGTCTCTGGCCGCCCTCTACCTATAACTGTCCTCTCCCGTGTAGGCCCGCCCCCTCGCCGCCCTTTCCCATTTAATCGCCCTCTCCCGTCTTCTCACCTTCTCCCGACTAGTCGCCCTCTCGAACTAGCCGCCGTATCCCGTCAAGTTGCCCACTCCCGTCTTGTCGCCTTCTCCCGTCCAGTAGCCCTCTCTGGCCGACCGTTACTGTCTAGCCGCCTTCTCCCGTTTAGCCTCCTCTCCCATCTTGCCGCCCCGTCCCTCTGTCGCCATCTTCAGCCGTGTCGCCCCCTGTCTGTCGCCCTCTATCTTCTGTCGCCCTCTCCCCCTCTATTGCCCTTCCCCTCTCGCCCCCTCCCCTCATTTCCCCCCCCGTAGTCCCCTCTCTATCTATTTCCCGTTAGGTCGCCCTCTGTCATCTAGTCGACCTATACAGTCTAGTGGCCCTCTCCCGTCCCGTCGCCCTCTCCCGTCTATCGCCCTCTCCCTTGAAACACCCTCTGCCGACAATTCCTCTTTGGTAGTGCCCTCTCCCCTTTTATCTCCCTCTCCCGTCTAGTCGCCCTCTCTGGTCCCCTCTCCCCCCAGTCGCCCTCTCCCGTTAGGGCCCCTGGCTATCGCCCTCACCCCCTTTGTCGCCCCCCCCCCGTCTATGCGCTCTCCCCTTTGCCGCCTTCCCCCTAGTCCCCCCTCTGGCCAGTCCCCCTCCCCGTCTTTCGCCCTCCCCTCTGTTTCCTCTGGGTCTAGTCGCCCTCTCCCATCTGTCACACCCTCTCCCCTCTAACACCCTCTCCCCCCCCCCTCTCCCGGCTGCCGCCCTCTCTCTCGGGGGCCCCCTCCCGCTGCCGTCCCATCCACCAGTCGCTCTCTTGCCCCCCTGATGCGTCTTTTCTCCTCTCCCTCTAGCCGTCCTCTCCCGTCTAGTCCCCCTTCCCTTCTATCGTCCCCTTTCCCTCAGCCCCCCTCCTCAGTCGCCCTTCCCAGTACAGTCGCCCTCTCCCGTCTATTCGCCCTCTCCCGTCTGTTCCCCCCCCTCCCCCCTCCCCATCGCCCCCCTTTTAGCCGTCCCCATTGTGCCCCCCCCTTCCCCCCTCCCATTTTTCCCAAAATCGCCCCTCTCCCCCTTCCCAGGCCTTTTTTCCTACCCCCCCCCGCCCCCTCCCCTGGCCCCTCCCCCCCGCCCTCTCCCTTCTAGTGCCTCTCCCTTCTTGTCCCCTCTCCCGTCTAGTCGCCCCCTCCCGTCGTCCCCCCCCCGTCTAGTCGCCCTCACTCTTCTGGCAGCTCTTTACCGTCTGCCCGCCCCTTCCACCTTGCCGCCCTCTCCAGTCTGTCGCTCTCTCCCTCTAGTCGTCCCCTCCCGTTTCTCCCCTCTGACGTCTGTCGCGCTCTCCCCTTTGTCGCCCCCTCCCCCGTGCCCCCTCTCCCTCTATCTCCCTTCCCCTCTATACCCTCTCCCTCTAGTCGCCCTTTCTTTTTGTTCGTCCTCTCACGTCTAGCCGCACTGTCCCGTCTAGCCGCCTTCTCCAGTCTAGTCTAGCGCCCTCATCTATTCGCCCTCTCTAGCCGTCATCTCCCGTCTAGCCGCCCTCTCCCGTCTAGTCGTCCTCCCTGTGTAGCCGCACTCTCCCATCCAGCCGCTCCCTCTGACCGCCCTCTACAATATGGCTGTCTTCTCCCTTCCAGTCGCCATCTCTGGCAGCCCTCCACGGTCCAGCCGCTTTTTCCCGTCCAGTCACCCTGTCTGGCTGCCCTCTATCGTCTAGGCGCCCTCTCCCGTCTAGCCGCTCTCTCCTATCTTGCCGCCCTCTCTCTTCTAGTCGCACTCTCCCGTCTTGTAGCCCTCTCTATACGCCCTCTACATGCCAGTCGCTCTATCCCGTCTAGTCACCCTCTCCCGTCTAGTGGCCCACTGCCGTCTAGTCGCCCATTCCCGTCTAGTCGCCCTCTCTCTTCTAGTCCCTCTCTCTGGCAGCTCTTCGCCGTCTACCCGCCCTCTCCCGTCTAGTCGCCCTCTTCCGTCTAGTCGCCCTCTCCAGTCTTGTCGCCCTGTGCTGTTTAGACGCCCTCTCCCTTCTAGTCGTCCTCTGGCGTCTATTGGCACTCTCCGTCTTGTCGCCATCTCCAATCTAGCCGGCGTATCCTGTGTAGTCGCCCTCTCCCGTCCTGTCGCCCTCTCCGTGTTTTCGTCCTCTCCCGTCTAGTCGCCTTCTCCCATCTAGTCGCCCACTCCCTTCTAGTCGACCTCTGCCGTCTAGTGGCACTCTCTCGTCTTGTCGCCCTCTCTAAGCGCCCTCTGCCGTCTAGTCGCCCTCTCCCGACTTGTCGCCCTCTACCGTCTAGTTGCCCTCTCCAGTCTAGTCGCCCTCTCCAGTCTAGTCGCCCTCTCCCTTCTAGTCGTCCTCTGGCGTCTATTGGCACTCTCCGTCTTGTCGCCCTCTCCAATCTAGCCGGCGTATCCTGTGTAGTCGCCCTCTCCCGTCTAGTCGCCCTCTCCGTGTTTTCGTCCTCTCCCGTCTAGTCGCCTTCTCCCATCTAGTCGCCCACTCCCTTCTAGTCGACCTCTGCCGTCTAGTGGCACTCTCTCGTCTTGTCGCCCTCTACCGTCTAGTTGCCCTCTCCAGTATAGTCGCCCTCTGACCGCCCTCTACCGTATAGCTGTTTTCTCCTGTCTAGCTGCCCTCTCCCACGTTGCCGCCCTCTCCCGTCTAGTCGCCCTCTGCCATCTAGACGTCGTCTCCCGTTTAGTCGCCCACTACCGTCTTCTCGCCTTCTCCCGACTAGTCGCCCTCTATCGTTTTGTCGCCTTCTCCCGTCCTGTCGCCCTCTCTGGCCGCCCTCCTCGGTCTAGCCGCCTACTCCCGACTAGCCTCCCTCTCTCTTCTTGCCGCCTTCTCGCTTCTAGTCGCACTCTCCCTATTTTTCGCCCTCTCTAAAATCCCTGTCCCGTCTATCAGCCCGGTCCAGTCTGGCCGCCCTGTCCGCTCTAGCCGTCCTATCCCGTCTAGGCGCCCTCTCCCGTCTAGTCGCCCTCTCCTTCTAGCCGCCCTCTCCCTTCTAGTCGCCCTCTCCCATCTAGTCGCCCACTGCCTTGTAGCCGACCTCTGCTGTCTAGTGGCACTCTCTCGTCTTGTTGCCTTCTCTAAGACCCCTCTCCCGTCTAGTCGCCCTCTCCCGACTTGTCGCCCTCTCCCATCTAGTCGCACTCTCCAGTCTAGTCGCCCTCTCCGTGTAGTCGCCCTCTCCTGTCTGGGCGCCCTCTCCCTTGTAGCCGCCCTCTCCCGTGTGGTCGGCCTCTCCAATCTAGCCGCCGCATCCCGCCTAGTTGTCTTATCCCGTCTTGTCGCCTTCTCCCGTCCAGTAGCCCTCTCTAGTCGCCCTCTCCCTTATAGTCGTCCTCTCCAGTCTATTCGTCCTCTCCAGTCTATTCGCCTTCTCCCGTCTAGTCGCCTCCTCACTTCAAGCCGACCTCTGCCGTCTAGTCGCACACTCTCGTCCAGTCGCGCTATCCCGTCTGGTTGCCCTCTCCCGTCTAGTCTTCTCTACCGTTAGTCGCCCACTCCCGTCTAGTCGCCTTATCCCTTGTAGCCGCCCTCTCCAGTCTAATTGTCCTCTCCCGTCTAGACGCCCTCTCTCTTCTAGCCGCTCTCTCTGACAGCTCTTTACCGTCTACCCGCCCCGTCCCACCTTGCCGCCGTCTCCCGTCTAGTCGCCCGTCCCAGTCTTGTCGTCCCCTGCCGTCTAGTCGCCCACTCCCGTATTGTTGCCCACTCCCTTGTAGCCGCCCTCTCTCGTCTAGTCGCACTCTTCTTTCTAGTCGTCCTCTGACGACTAGCCCCACTGTCCCTTCTAGTCGCCCTCTCCCGTCTAGTCGCCCTATCCTTCTAGCCGGCCTCTCCCTTCTAGCGCCAACTCCCGTCTAGTCGCCCTCTCCCCTCCAGCCGATCCCTCTGACCGCCCTCTACCGTATAGCTGTCTTCTCCTGTCTAGCTACCCTCTGCCACCTTGCCGCCCTCTCACGACTAGCCGCCCTCTCCCGTCTAACAGCCCTCTCCTTCTAACTCCCTCTCCCGTCTATCCCCCTCTCCTGTCTAGCCGCCTATCCAGTCTAGTCGCTCTCTATAGCCACCCTGATGCGTTTATCCGCCCTGTCCCGTCTAGTCACGCTGTCCCGTCTAGACGCCCTCTCCTGTCTAATCACCCTCTCCCTTCTATTCGTCCATTCACGTCAAGCCCCCTCTGCCGTCTAGTTGCCCTCTCTCGTCCAGTCCCCCTATCCGGTCTATTCGCCCTCTCCCGCCTAGGTGCACTCTCCCGTCTAGTCGTCCTCTCCCATCCAGTCGCCCTCTCCCGTCTAACAGCCCACTCCCGTCTAACTCCCTCTCCCGTCTAGCCGCCCTCTCTCGTCTGGTCGCCATCTCCTGTCTAGCCGCCCTATCCAGTGTAGTCGCTGTCTAGAGCCGCCCTGATGCGGCTATCCCGTCTAGCCGCCCTCTCCTGTCTATTCGCCGTCTCCCCTCTAGTCGCTCTCTCCCTTGTAGCCGCCCTGTCCCATATAGTCGCCCTCTCCCTTCTGGTCGCCCTCTCACGTCTAGTCGTCCTCTCCCTAGTAGCCGCCCTCTCCCGTCTAGTTTCTTTTTTCCGTCTTGTCGTCCTCTCCTTTCTAGTCGTCCTCCCACGACTGTCCACCCTCTCCCGTCTAGTCTCCCTCTGCCGTCTAGTCGCTCTCTCTCGTCCAGTCGCCCTATGCCGTCTAGTTGCCCACACCCGTTTAGAAGCTCTCTCCCGTCTAGTCGACCTCTACCTTCTAGTCGCCCTCTCCGGCCTAGTTGCCCTTTCCCTTGTAACCGCCCTCTCCTGTCTAGTCGAACTCTCTACTCGCCCTCTCCCGTGTAGGCGCCCTCTCCATTCTAATCGCAGTCTCTTCTCCAGTCACCCACTCCCGTCTATTCGCCCTCTCCCGTCTAGTCGAACTCTCTAGTCGCCTTGTCCCGTCTAGTCGCCCTCTCCCGTGTAGCCGACCTCTCCCGTCTAGTCGCCCTCTCCCGTCTAGTCGCCCTCTCCCTTCTAGCCACCCTCTCCCGTCTAGTCGCCCTCTCCCTTCTTGTCGCACTCTCCCGTCTTGTAGCCCTCTCTAAACGCCCTCTCCAATCTAGTCGCCCTCTCCCGTCTAGTCGCTCTCTATTGCCGCCCTTTCGCGTCTATCTGCCCTATCCCGTCTAGTCGCGTGGTCTCGTCTATCCGCACTCTCCCGTCCAGTCTCCCTCTCACGTCTAGTCGCCCTCTCTAACCACCCTCTTCCGGGAACCGCCCTATCCCGTCTACTCGCCCTCTCCCATCTATTCGCCCACTCCCGTCTAGTCGTCCTCTCACGTCTAGTCGCCGTCTAGTTGCCCTGTCCCGTCTATGCTTCCCCTCCCGTTAGCCGCCCTCTCTAGTCTAATTGCCCTCTCCCGTATAAGCGCCCTCTCCCGACTAGTCGACCTCTGCCTTCTAGCCGCCCTCTCCCGTTTAGTCGCTCTCTCCCGTCTAGTTGCCCTCTCCCTTGTAGCCGCCCTCTCCCGTCTAGTCGCATTTTCCCGTCTAGTCGCCCTCTCCTTTCTAATCGTCCTATCAAGACTGTCCTCCCTCTCCCGTATAGTCGCCCTCTCACTGGTAGCCGCCCTCTCCCCTCTAGTCGCCCTCTCCCGTATAGTCGTCATCTCCCGTCTAATATCCCTCTCCATTCTAACTCCCTCTCCCGTCTAGCCACCACCTCCCGTCTAGTCACCCTCTCCGTGTAGTCGCCCTCTCCTGTCTTGTCGCCCTCTCCCTTGTAGCCGCCCTCTCCCGTGTTGTCGCCCTCTGGAATCTAGCCGCCGTATCCCGTCTAATTGCTTATCCCGTCTTGTCGCCTTCTCCCGTCCAGTAGCACTCTCTTGTCGCCGTCTCGTCCAGTCGCCCTCTCCCGTGAATTTGCCCTCTCCCTTCTAGTCGCCCTCTCCCATGTAGTGGCCTTATCCCGTGTAGTCACCCTAACAAGTCTAGTCGCCCTCTCCCGTCTACTCGCCATCTCCCCTCTAGTCGCCCTCTCCCTCTCCCTTCTATGTGTCCTATCACGCTTAGCCTCCCTTTGTCGTATGGTCATACTCTCCATTCTTGTCGCCCTCTCCTTTCTTGTCGTCATCTGCCGTCTAGTCGCCCTCTCCCGTCTAGTCGCCCTCTCCCTTCTAGCTGCCCTCTACCGTCTAATCGCCCTCTCCCGTCCAGTTGCCCGCTGCCTTCTAGTCGTTCTCTCATGTGTAGCTGCCCTCTGCCGTACAGTCGCACTCTCTCGTCCAATCGCACTGTCCCGTCTAGATGCCCTCTTCCGACTAGTCTTCCTCTCCCGTTAGTCGCCATAACTAGTCCAGTTGCCCTCACCCGTGTGGTCGCCCTTTCCCGTCTATTCGTCCTCTCCCATCTAGTCGCCCTCTCCACTCTAGTCGCCTTCTTCCGTCTAGTCGCCCTCTGCCGTCTATCGCCTTCTCTCTTGTCGCATCTCTCTCCCGTCTAGTCTTCCTCTCCCGTCTAGTCGACCTCTTTCTTCTAGTCGTCCTATCCAGTCTATTCGCCCTATCCCGTCTAGTCGCCCTCTCTCGTCTAGTCGCCCTCTCCTTCTAGTCGTCCTCTTACGTCTAGCCGCTGTCTGCCGTCTAGTCGCACACTCTCGTCCAGTCGCGCTATCCCGTCTAGTTGCCCACTCCCGTTTAGTCACCCACTCCCTACAATTCGACCTCTCCCTTCTAACCGTCCTTTCCCGTCTAGTCGATCTCTCCCACCTAGTCGCCCGCTCCAGTCTAGTCGCCCTCTCTCGTCTTGTCGCTCTCTCTCTTCTAGTCGTCCTCTCACGACTAGCCGCCTTCTCCCGCCTAGTCTCTCTCTGACGCCTAGTCGCACACTCCCGTCTAGTCGCACTCTCCCGTCTAGCCGCATTGTCCCGTCTAGCCGCCCTCTCCCGTCTAGTCTTGCGCTCCCCTTTATTGACCCTCTCTAGCCGCCCTCTCCCGTCTAGTCGCCTTCTCCCGTCCAGTGGCCCTCTCTGGCCGCCCTCTGCCTTCTAGTCTCACTCACCCGTCTTGTAGCCCTCTCTAAACGCCCTCTCCAGTCTAGTCGCCCTCTCCCATCTAGTCGCCCTCTCCCTTCTTGTCGCCCTACGCCGTCTAGTCGCCTTCTACCGACTAGTCGCCCTCTCCAATCTTGCCGCCGTATCCTGTCTAGTCGCTCTCTCCCGTTGTGTCGCCTTGTCCCGTTCAGTCGCCCTCTCTGATCGCCTTCAACGGTCTAGCCGCCTTTTCCCGTCCAGTCGCCCTCTCTGGCTGCCCTATATCGTCTAGGCGCCCTCTCCCGTCTAGCCGCTCTCTCCCATCTTGCCGCCTTCTCCCTTCTAGTCGCACTCTCCCGTCTTGTAGCCCTCTCTAAACGCCGTCTCCAGTCTAGTCGCCCTCTCCCGTCTAGTCGCCCTCTCCCGTCTAGTCGCCCACTCCAGTCTAGTCGCCCTCTACCGTCTAGTCGCCCTCTCTCTTCTAGCCGCTCTCTCTGGCAGCTCTTTACCGTCTAGCCACCGTGTCCCACGTTGCCGCCCTCTCCCGTCTAGTCGCTCTCTCCCATCTAGTCGCCCGCTCCAGTCTAGTCGCCCTCTTCCGTCTACTCGCCCTCTCCCGTATTGTCGCCCTCTCTCGTATTGTCGCCCTATCCCTTGTAGCCGCCCTCTCCCGTTTAGACGCCCTCTTTTTCTAGTCGTCCTCTCACGACTAGCCGCACTGTCCCGTCTAGCCGCCTTCTCCCGTATAGTCTAGCGCCCTGTTCTAATCGCCCTCTCTAGCCGCACTCTCCCGTCTAGCCGCCCTCTCCCGTCTAGTAGCCCTCCCCGTCTAGCCGCACTCTCCCCTATGATCGCACTCTACCGTATAGCTGCCTTCTACTGTCTAGTTGCCCTCTCCCACCTTGCCGCCCTGTCCCGTCTAGTCGCCCTCACCCATGTAGCCGCCGTCTCCCGTTTAGTCGCCCTCTACCGTCTTCTCTCCTTCTCCCGACTAGCCCACCTGTCCCGTTTTTTTTACTTCTCCCGTCCAGTAGCCCTCTCTGGCCGCCCTCCTCGGTCTAGCCGTCTTCTCCCAACGAGCCTCCCTGTCTTTTCTTGCCGCCTTCTCCCTTCTAGTGGCACTCTCCCTTTTTTTCGCCCCCCTGTCCCCTCTAGCCGTCCTGTCCCGTCTAGTCGCCCTCTCACGTCAAGTCGCCCTCTCCTTCTAGCCGCCCTGTCCCGTCTAGTCGCTCTCTCCCAACTAGTCGCCCACTCCCTTCTAGGTGACCTCTGCAGTCTAATCACCCTCTCCGTGTAGTCGCCCTCTCCTGTCTAGTCCACCTCTCCCATCTAACAGCCCTCTCCACTCTAATTCCCTCTCCCGTCTAGCCACCCTCTCCCGTCTTGTCGCGCTGTCCCGTCTTGCCAGCCTCTCCCGTCTAGTCACCCTCTCATGTCTAGTCGCCCTCTCTAACCACCCTCTTCCGCGAATCGCCCTATCCCGTCTACTCCCCCTCTCCCGTCTAGCCGCCCATTCCCCTCTAGCCGCCTTCTCCCCAACAGCCGCACACTCCCGTCTATTCGCCCTCTCCCGTCTAGTCGCCCTCTCCCGTCTAGGCGCACTCTCCCGTCTAGTTGCCCTCTCTCGTCCAGTCGCCCTCTACCGTCTAATCGCCCACTCTCGTCTAGTCGCCCTCCCCCGTGTAGTCGCCCTCTCCCGTCTAGCCGCCATCACACGTCTAGTCGCCCTCTCCCGTCTAGTCGCAGGTTCTAGCCGCCCTCTACCCTCTAGCCGCCCTCTCCTGTCTAGTCGAACTCTCCGATCTAGTCCCACTCTCGCGTCTGGCCGAGCTCTCCCGTCTAGTCTCCCTCTCCTGTCTAGTCGCCCTCTGTTGCCGCCCTCTCCCGTCTAGTCGCTTTCTCCCGAGTAGTCGCCCTCTGCAATCTCGCCGCCGTATCCTGTCTAGTCGCTCTTTCCCGTTGTTTCGTCTTTTCCCGTCTAGTCGCCTTATCCCGTCTAGTCGACCTATCCGTGTAGTCGCCCTCTGCCGTCTAATCGACATCTCCCCTCTAGTCGCCCTCTCCCTTGCAGCCGCCCTCTCCCATCTAGTCGCTCTCTCCCTTCCATTCGTCTAGTCACACTCTGCATTCTAGTCACCCTCTCCTTTCTGGTCGCCCTCTCCCGTCTAGGCGCCCTCTCCCGTCTAGTCGCCCTCCCCCGTATTGTCGCTCTTTCCCATCTAGCCGCTCTCTCTGGCCGCCCTCTACTGTATAGCTATCCTCTCCCTTGTAGCCGCCCTGTCCCAACTCGCCGCCCTCTCCCATTTAATCGCCCTCTCCTGACTTCTCACCTTCTCGCGACTAGTCGCCCTCTGTAATCTAGCCGCCGTATCCCGTCTAGTTGCCCACTCCCGTCTTGTCGCCTTCTCTCATCCAGTAGCCCTCTCTGGCCGCCCTGTACCGTGTAGCCGCCTTGTCCCGTCTAGCCTGCCTTTCCCATCTTCCCGCCCTCCACGTCCAGTCGCCCTCTCCCGTCTAGTAGCCCTCCCCGTATTGTCGCTCTTTCCCATCTAGCCGCTCTCTCTGGCCGCCCTCTACTGTATAGCTATCCTCTCCCTTGTAGCCGCCCTGTCCCAAATCGCCGCCCTCTCCCATTTAATCGCCCTCTCCTGACTTCTCACCTTCTCGCGACAAGTCGCCCGCTGCAATATAGCCCCTTTCCCCTCTAGTTGCCCACTCCCGTCTTGTCGCCTTCTCCCGTCCAGTACCCTCTCTGGCCGCCCTGTACCGTCTAGCCGCCTTGTCCCGTCTAGCCTCCTTTCCCATCTTCCCGCCCTCTCCGTCCAGTCGCCCTCTCCCGTCTAGTCAGCCCTCTCCCGTCTAGTCGCCCTCTCCCGTTTAGTTGCCCTCTATCTTCTAGCCGCCCTCTCCCTTCTATTCGTCCGCTCACGTCTACCAGCTCTCTGCCTCTAGTCGAACTCTCTCGTCCAGTTGCCCTCTCCCGTTAATTAGCCCTATCCCGTCTAGTTGCGCTTTCCCGTCTAGTCGCCTTATCCCGTCTAGTCGACCTATCCGTGTAGTCGCCCTCTGCCGTCTAATCGACATCTCCCCTCTAGTCGCCCTCTCCCTTGCAGCCGCCCTCTCCCATCTAGTCGCTCTCTCCCTTCCATTCGTCTAGTCACACTCTGCATTCTAGTCACCCTCTCCTTTCTGGTCGCCCTCTCCCGTCTAGGCGCCCTCTCCCGTCTAGTCGCCCTCCCCCGTATTGTCGCTCTTTCCCATCTAGCCGCTCTCTCTGGCCGCCCTCTCTGTTAGTATCCTCTCCCTTGTAGCCGCCCTGTCCCAACTCGCCGCCCTCTCCCATTTAATCGCCCTCTCCTGACTTCTCACCTTCTCGCGACTAGTCGCCCTCTGCAATCTAGCCGCCGTATCCCATCTAGTTGCCCACTCCCGTCTTGTCGCCTTCTCCCATCCAGTAGCCCTCTCTGGCCGCCCTGTACCGTGTAGCCGCCTTGTCCCGTCTAGCCTGCCTTTCCCATCTTCCCGCCCTCCACGTCCAGTCGCCCTCTCCTGTCTAGTAGCCCTCTCCCGTCTAGTCGCCCTCTCCCGTTAATTGCCCTCTATCTTCTAGCCGCCCTCTCCCTTCTATTCGTCCGCTCACGTCTACCAGCTCTCTGCCTCTAGTCGCACTCTCTCGTCCAGTTGCCCTCTCCCGTTAATTCGCCCTATCCCGTCTAGTTGCGCTTTCCCGTCTAGTCGCCTTATGCCGTCTAGTCGACCTATCCGTGTAGTCGCCCTCTGCAGTCTAATCGACATCTCCCCTCTAGTCGCCCTCTCCCTTGCAGCCGCCCTCTCCCATCTAGTCGCTCTCTCCCTTCCATTCGTCTAGTCACACTCTGCATTCTAGTCACCCTCTCCTTTCTGGTCGCCCTCTCCCGTCGAGTCTTCCTCTCCCGTAAATCGCCATCTCTAGTCCAGTTGCCCTCTCCCGTATAGTCGCCCTCTCCCGTCTATTCGCTCTCTCCCATCTAGTCGCCCACTCCACTATGGTCGCCTTCTTCCGTCTTTTCGCCCTCTCCCGTCTATCGCCCTCTCGTTTGTCGCAGCCCTCTCCCGTCTAGTCGCCCTCTCCCGTCTAGTCGCCCTCTCCCTTCTAGTTGTCCTCTTACGTCTAGCCGCCCTCTGCCGTCTAGTCGCACACTCTCGTCCAGTCGCGTTATCCCATCTAGTTGCCCTCTCCCGTCTAGTCTTCCTCTTCGTTAGTCGCCCTCTAGTTGCCCTCTCCCGTTTAGTCGCCCTGTCCCTACAATTCGACCTCTCCCTTCTAGGCGCCCTCTCCCGTCTAGTCGATCTCTCCCATCTAGTCGCCCGCTCCGGTCTAGTCGCCCTCTGTCGTCTAGTCGCCCTCTCCCGTCTAGTCGCCCTCTCCCTTGTAGCCGCCCGTTCCCGTCTAGTCGCCCTCTCCCGTCTTGTCGCCCTCTCGCTTCTAGTCTTCCTCTCACGACTAGCCGCCTTCTCCCGGCTAGTCTCCCTATGACGCCTAGTCGCACTCCCCCGTCTAGTCGCACTCTCCCGTTTAGCCGCACTGTCCCGTCAAACCGCTCTCTTCCGTCTAGTCTCGCGCTCCTGTTTATTCACCCTCTCTAGCCGCCGTCTCCCGTCTAGCCGCCCTCTACCGTCTAGTCGCCCTCCCCCGTCTAGCCGCCTTCTCCCCTCTAGCCGCTCTCTCTGACCGCACTCTACCGAACAGCTGTCTTCTAGTCGACCTCTCCCATCCAGTCGATCTTTCTAGCCGCCTTCTCCCGTCTTCCGTCCTCTCCCGTGTTGTCGCCCTCCCCCGTCTAGCCGCTCTCTCTTGCCGCCCTCTACCGTATAGCTGTCCTCTCCCGTCTATCCACCCTGTCCCACCTTGCGGCCCTCTCCCATTTTGTCGCCCTCTCCCGTCTTCTCGCCTTCTCCCGACTAGTCGCCCTCTCCAATCTAGCCGCCGTATCCCGTCTAGTTGCCCATTCCCGTCCAGTAGCCTTCTCTGGCCGCCCTCTCCCGTCTAGCCTCCCTTTCCCATCTTGCCGCCCTCTCCCGTCTAGTCGCACCCACACGTCCAGTCGCACTCTCCCGTCTAGTGCCCTGTCCTGTCTAGTCGTCCTCTCCAGTATTGTCACCCTCTCCCATCTTGTCGCCTTCTCCCGACCAGTCGCCCTCTCACACCTAGCCGCCGTCTCCCATCTAGTCGCCCTCTCCCGTCTTGTCGCCTTCTCCCGTCCAGTCGCCCTCTCTGGCCGCTCTCTACCGTCTAGCCGCCCGCTAACATCTAGTCGCCCTCTCCCGACTAGTAGCCCTCTCCAGTGTAGTCGCCCTCTCCGTGTAGTCGCCCTCTCCTGTGTAGTCGCCCTGTCCCTTGTAGCCGCCTTCTCCAGTGTTGTGGCCCTCTCCAATCTAGCCGCTATATCCCGTTTAGGGCGACATGGTGGCTACAGGGACATGGCCGCTCTTTGCCGTCTATTCGCACTCTCTCGTCCAGTCGCCCTCTCCCGTCTAGTCGCCCTCTCCCGTCTAGTCGCCCTCTCCCGTCTAATCACCCTCTCCCGTCTAGTCGCCCTCTCCCTTCTAGTCGTCCTCTCACGTTTAGCCGCCCTCTGCCGTCTAGTCGCAATCTGTCGTCCAGTCGCCATATCCCGTCTAGTTGCCCTCTCCCGTGTAGTCTTCCTCTACCGTTAGTCACCCTCTCCCTTGTAGACGCCCTCTCCCGTCTAGTCGTTCTCTCCCATCTAGTCGCCCGCTCCAGTCTAGTCGCCCCCTGTCATCTAGTCGCCCTCTCCCGTATTGTCGCCCTCTCCCTTGTAGCCGCCCTCTCCCGTCTAGTTGCCCTCTCCCGTCTAGTCGCCCTCTTCTTTCTAGCCGTCCTCTCACGACTAGCGGCACTTTCCCGTCTAGCCGCCTTCTCCCGTCTAGTCTGGCGCCCTCTTCTATTCGCCCTCTCTAGCCGCCCTCTCCCGTCTAGCCGCCCTCTACCGGCTAGTCGCCCTCCCCCGTCTAGCCGCACTCTCCCCTCCAGCCGCTCCCTCTGTCCGCCCTCTACCGTATAGCTTTCCTCTCCTGTCTAGCTGCCCTCTCCCACTTTGCCGCCTTCTCCCGACTAGTCGCCCTCTCCCGTTTTGTCGCCTTCTCCCGTCCACTCGCCCTCTCTGGTCGCCCTCCTCGGTCTAGCCGCCTTCTCTCGAATAGCTTCCCTCTCCCTTCTTGCAGCCTTTCTAGTCGCACTGTCCCTTTTTTCGCCCTCTCTAAAAGCCCTGTCCCGTCTATCAGCACGGTCCAGCCTAGCTGCCATGTCCCCTCTAGCCGTCCTATCCCGTCTTGTCGCCCTCTCCCGTCTAGTCGCCCTCTCCGTGTAGTCGCCATGTCCCGTCTAGTCGCCCTCTCACATCTGGTCTGGTCCCCTCTCCTGTTTAGCCGCCCTATCCAGTCTAGTCGCTCCCTCTAGCCGCCCTGATGCGTCTATCCACCCTCTCCCGTTTAGCCCTCCTATCCCGTCTAGTCGCGCTGTCCCGTCTAGCCGCCCTCTCCTGTCTAGTCGCTCTCTCCCTTCTAGTCATCCTCAAACGTCTAGCCCCCTCTGCCGTCTGGTCGACCTCTCTCGTCCAGTCGCCCTCTCCCGTCTAGTCGCCCTCTCCCTAGTAGCCGCACTCTCCCGTCTAGCCGTTCTCTCCCATGTAGTCGCCCGCTCCAGTCAAGTCGCCCTCTTTCGTCTAGTCTCTCTCTCCTGTCTAGTCGCCCTCTCCCTTGCAGCCGCCCGCTCCCGTCTAGTCGCCCTCTCCCGTCTTGTCGCCCTCTCCCATCTAGTCGTCCTGTCACGACTAGCCGTCTTCTCCCGCCTAGTCTCCCTCTGCCGCCTAGTCGCACTCTCCCGTCTAGCAGCACAGTCCCGTCTAGCCGCCCTTTCCCATCTAGTCTCGCGCTCCCGTTTATTCACCCTCTCTAGCCGCCCTCATCCGTCTTGCTGCCCTCTACCGTATAGTCGCCCTTCTCCCCTCTAACCGCTCTTTCTCTGAGCGCCCTCTACCGAATAGCTGTTTCCTACTGTGTAGCCGACCTCACCCGTCTAGTCGCACACTCCCGTCTAGCCGCCCTCTCCCGTCTTTCTGCCCTCTCCCGACTTACAGCCCTCCCCCGTCTAGCCGCTCTCTATGACCGCCCTCTACCGAATAGCTCTCCTCTACCGTCTAGCCTCCCTGTCCCACCGTGCCGTACCTCTCCCAATTATTCGACCTCTCCCGTCTTCTCGGGTCTTCTCCCGAATAGTCGCCCTCTCCAATCTACCCGCAGTATCCCGTCTATTTGCCCACTCCCATCTTGTCGCCTTCTCCAGTCCAGTAGCCCTCTCTGGCCGCCCTCTAACGTTTAGCCGCATTCTCCCGTCTAGCCTTCCTTTCCAATCTTGCCGCCCTCTCCCTCTAGTCGCACCCTCACGTCCAGTCGTCTAGTCGCCCTCTCCAGTCTTGTCGCCCTCTCCCATCTTGTCGCCTTCTCCAGACCAGTCGCCCTCTCCCACCTAGCCGCCATCTGCCATCTAGTCGCCCTCTCCCGTCTTGTCGCCTTCTCCCGTCCAGTCGCCCTCTCTGGCCGCCCTCTACCGTCTTGCCGCCCGCTGACGTCTAGCTGCCCTCTCCCATCTTGCCGCCCTCCCTAGTAGCCGCCCTCTCCCGATTAGTCACCCTCTCCCTTCTGGTCGCCCTCTACCATCTTGCCGCTCTCTCCCATCTTGCCGCCCATCTCCATTCTAGTCGCACTCTCCCGCCCAGTAGCCCTCTCTAAACGCCCTCTCCAGTCTAGTCGCCCTCTACCGTCTAGTCGCCCTCTCCATTCTAGCCGCCCTCTCCCGTCTAATCACCCTTTCCCGTATAGTCGCCCTCTCCCTTCTAGTCGTCCTCTCACATCTAGCCGCCCTCTGTCGTCTAGTCGCAATCTCTCGTCCAGTCGTCCGTCTAGTCTACCTATACCGTTAGTCGCCCTCTCTAGTCTAGTTGCCCTCTCCCATTTAGTCGCCCTCTCCCGACTAGTCGACCTCTCCCTTGTAGACGCCCTCTCCCGTCTATTCGGTCTGTCCCATCTAGTCTCCCTCTCCCGTTAGTCGCCCTCTCTAGTCTAGTTACCCTCCCCGTTTAGTCGCCCTCTCTCATCTAGACGACCTCTCCAGGCTAGTTGCCCTCTGCCGACTAGTCTCCCTTTCCCGTCTAGTCGCCCTCTGCCTTCTAGTCGTCCTCTCACGACTAGTCGCCCTCTCCCGTCTAGTCGCCCTCTCCAGTCTAGTCGTCCACACCCTTTAAGTCGCCCTCTCCCATCTAGTCGCCCTCTCACTTGTAGCCGCCCACTCACGTCTAGTCGCCCTCTCTCGTCCAGTCCCCGTCTCCCGTCTAGTCGCCCTCTCCCATCTAGTCGCCCCCTCCAGTCTAACATCCCTCTCCCCTCTAACTCGCTCTAGCCGCCCTGATGCATCTATTCGCCCTCTCCTGTCTACTCGCCCTCTCCCGTCTAGTCGCCCTGTCCCGTCTATTCGCCATCTCCCCTCTAGGCACCCTCTCCCTAGTAGCCGCCCTCTCCCGTCTATTCGCCCTCTCCTCTCTAGTCGCCCTCTCCCGTCTATTCGCCCTCTCCTGTCTACTCGCCCTCTCCCGTCTAGTCACCCTGTCCCGTCTATTCGCCATCTCCCCTCTAGGCACCCTCTCCCTAGTAGCCGCCCTCTCCCATCTAGTCGCTCTCTCACTTCTGGTCGCCGTCTCCCATCTTGGCGCTCTCTCCCATCCCGCCCTGTCGCCCTCTCCCTTCTAGTCGCACTCTCCCGCCCTGTAGCCCTCTCTAAACGTCCTCTCCAGTCTAATCGCCCTATACCGTCTAGTCGCCCTCTTCATTCTAGCCGCCCTCTCCCGTGTAATCACCCTTTCCCGTCTAGTCGCCCTCTCCCTTCCAGTCGTCCTCTCACGTCTAGCCGCCCTCTGTCGACTAGTCGCAATCTCTCGTGCAGTCGTCATATCCCGTCTGGTTGCTTTCTCCCGACTAGTCGACCTCTCCCTTGTAGACGCCCTCTGCCGTCTAGTCGCCCTCTCCCGTATTGTCGCCCTCTCCCTTGAAGCCGCCCTCTCCCGTCTAGTCGCCCTCTCCTGTCTTGTCGCCGTCTTCTTTCTTGTCGTCCTATCACGACTAGCCGTACTGTCCCGTCTAGCCGCCTTCTCCCGTCTAATCTAGCGCCCTCTTCTATTCGCCCTCTCTAGCCGCCCTCTGCCGTCTAGCCGCCCTCTCCCGTCTAGTCGCCCTCCCCCGTTTAGCCGCTCTCTCCCCTGCAGCCGCTTCCTCTGACCGCTCTCTACCGCATAGCTGTCTTCTCCTGTCTAGCTGCCCTCTCCCACCTTGCCGCCTCTCCCATCTAGCCGCCTTCTCCCGTTTAGTCGCCCTATACCCTCTTCTCGCATTCTCCCGACTAGTCGCCCTATCCCGTTTTGTCGCCTTCTCCCGTCTTGTCGCCCTCTCTGGCCTCCCTCCTCGGTCCAGCCGCCTTCTCCCGACTAGACTTCATCTACCTTCTTGCCGCCTTCTCCCTTCTAGTCGCACTCTCGCTTTGTATCGCCCTCTCTAAAAGCCCTGTCCCGTCTATCAGCCCAGTCTAGTCTAACCGCCCTGTCCACTCTAGCCGTCCTATCGCGTCTAGTCGCCCTCTCCCGTCTAGGCGCCAACTCCCTTCTAGCCGCCCTCTCCAGTCTAGCCGCTCTCTCCCGTCTAGTTGCTCTCTCCCTTCTAGTCGCCCTCTCCTTCTAGCCGCCCTCTCCCGTCTAGTCGCCTTCTGCCGTGTATCCGCTAACTCCCTTCTAGCCGCCCTCTCCCTTCTAGCCGCCCTCTCCCGTCTAGTTGCTCTCTCCCGTCTAGTCGCCCTCTCCCGTCTAGTCGCCCTCTCTCGTCCTGTCCCCCTCTCCCGTCTTTTCGCTCTCTCCTGTCTAGTTGCAGTCTCCCGTCTAGTCGCCCTCACCCGTCTAGTCGCCCTCTCTCGTCCAGTCCCCCTCTCCCGTCTTTTCGCTCTCTCCTGTCTAGTCGTACTCTCACGTCTAGCCGCCCTCTGCCGTCTATTCGCAATCTCTCATCCAGCCGTCATATCCCGTCAGGTTGCTTTCTCCCGTCTAGTCTTCTTCTACCGTTAGTCGCCCTCTCTAGTCTAGTTGCCCTCTCCCATCTAGTCGCCCGCTTAGTCTAGTCGCCCTCTGCCGTCTAGTCGCCCTCTCCCGTATTGTCGCCCTCTCCCTTGTAGCCTCCCTCTCCCGTCTAGTCGCCCTCTCCCGTCTAGTCGCCCTCTTCTTTCTAGCCGCCCTCTCCCGTCTAATCACACTTTCCTGTCTAGTCGTCCTCTCCTTCTAGTCGCCCTCTCACGTCTAGCCGCCCCCTGTCGTCTAGTCGCAATCTCTCGTCCAGTCGTCATATCCTGTCAGGTTGCTTTCTCCCGGCTAGTCTTCATCTACCGTTAGTCGCCCTCCCTAGTCTAGTTGCCCTCTCCCATCTAGACGCCCGCTCCAGTCTAGTAACCCTCCCCCGTCTAGTCGCCCTCTCCCGACTAGCCTCCCTCTCCCTTCTTGCCGACTTCTCCCTTCTAGTCGCACTCTCCCTTTTTCTCTCTAAAAGCCCTGTCCCGTCTATCACACCGGTCCAGTCTAACCGCCCTGTCCCATCTAGCCGTCCTTTCCCGTCTAGTCGGCCTCTCCCGTCTAGCCGCCCACTCCCTTCTAGCCGCCCTCTCCCTTCTAGCCGCCCTCTCCCGTTTAGTCGCCCTCTCCCGTCTAGTCGCCCTCTCCTTCTAGCCGCCCTCTCCCGTCTAGCCGACCTCTAGCCCCGTTTGCCCCCTTTTTGCCGCCCCCCCCTCTCCGTCTAGTCGCCCATTCCCTTGTAGTTGTCCTCTCACGTCTAGTCCCCTCTGCCGTCTATTCGTCATCTCCCCTCTAGTCGCCCTCTCCCTTGTAGCCGCCCTCTCCCCTCTAGTCGCCCTCTCCCGTCTAGTCGCACTCTCCCTTCTAGTCGTCCTGTCACGTGTAGCCTCACTCTGCCATCTAGTCGCACTCTCCCATCTAGTCGCCCTCTCCAGCTTAGTCGCTCTCTCCCGTCTAGCCGCCGTCTCCCGATTAGTCGCTCTCTATTGCCGCCCTTTCGCGTCTAGCCGCCCTCCCCCGTCTAGTCGCGCTGTCCCGTCTAGCCGCACTCTCCCGTCCAGTCTCCCTCTCACGTCTAGTCACCCTCTCTAACCACCCTCTTGGGGGAAATGCCCTATCCAGTCTACTCGCTCTCACCCGTCTATTCGCCCACTACCGTCTAGTCGCCCGTTGCCTTCTAGTTGTCCTCTCACGTCTAGCCGCCCTCTGCCGTCCAGTCGCCCTATCCCGTCTAGTTGCCCTGTCCCGTATATGCTTCCTCTCCCGTTAGCCGCCCTCTCTAGTCTAGTCGCCCTCTCCCGTTTAGTAGCCCTCTCCCGTCTAGCCGCCATCACACGTCTAGTCGCCCTCTCGCGTCTAGTCGCAGGCTCTAGCCGCCCTCTCCCCTCTAGCCGCCCTCACCTGTCTAGTCGAACTCTCCCATCTAGTCCCACTCTCGCGTCTGGCCGAGTTCTACCGTGTAGCCGCCTTCTCCCGTCTAGTCTCCCTCTTCCGTGTAACATCCCTCTCCACTCTAATTCCCTCTCCCGTCTAGCCACCCTCTCCCGTCTAGTCGCGCTGTCCCGTTTAGCCAGCCTCTCCCGTCTACTCCCCCTCTCCCCTCTAGCCGCCCATTCCCGTCTAGCCGCCTTCTCCCCTCTAGCCACCCTCTCCGCTTTTCTGCCCTCTCCCGTCTAGCCGCCCACTCCCTCTAGCCGCCTTCTCCCCTATAGCCACACACTCCCGTCAATTCGCCCTCTCCGTCTAGTCGCCCTCTCCCGTCTAGTAGCCCTCTCCAGTCTAGTCTCCCTCTCTCGTCCAGTCGCCCTCTCCCGTCTAATCGTCCTCTCCCGTCTAGTCGCCCACTCCCGTGTAGTCGCCCTGTCCCGTCTAGCCGCCATCACACGTCTAGTCGCCCTCTCCCGTCTTTTCGCAGGCTCTAGCCGACCTCTCCACTGTAGCCGCCCTCTCCTGTCTAGTCGAACTATCCCATCTAGTCCCACTCTCCCGTCTAGCCGAGCACTACCGTCTAACCGCCCTCTCCTGTCTAGTCGCCCGCTCTAGCCGCCCTCTCCCGTCTAGTCGCCTTCTCCCGACTAGTCGCCCTCTCCAATCTTGCTGCCGTGTCCTGTCTAGTCGCTCTTTCCCGTTGGGTCGCATTTTCCCGTCCAGTAGCCCTCTCTGGCCTCCCACTACGGTCTAGCGCCTTTTCCCGTCCAGTCGCCCTATCTGTCTGCCCTCTATCGTCTAGGCGCCCTCTCCCGTCTAGCCGCTCTCTCCCATCTTGCCGCCCTCTCCCTTCTAGTCGCACTCTCCCGTCTTGTAGCCCTCTCTAAGCGCCGTCTCCCATCTAGTCGCCCTCTCCCGTCTAGTCGCCCACTCCCGTGTAGTCGCCCTCTACCGTATAGTCGCCCTCTCTCTTCTAGACTCTCTCTCTGGCAGCTTTTTACCGTCTAGCCGCCCTATCCCACCTAGCTGTCCTCCCCCATCTAGTCGCCCTCTCATATCTAGCCGCCGTATCCCATTTATTCGCACTCGCCATTCTTCTGGCCTTCTCCCGACTAGTCGCCCTCTCCAATCTAGCCGCCGTATCCCGTCTAGTTGCCCACCTCCCTCTCCCATCTTGACGCCCTATCCCGTCTAGTCGCACTATCAGGTCTAGTCGCACTCTCCCATCTAGTCGCCCTTTGCCGTCTAGTCGCCCTCTCCCGTCTAGTCGCCCTCTCCCGTCTAGTCGCCCTCTCCCTAGTAGCCGCCCTCTCCCGTCTAGTCGCCCTCTCCCGTCTAGTCGCCCTCTCCCGTCTAGTCGCCTTCTCTCGTCTAGTTGCCCTCCCCTTTTAGTCGCCCTCTCTCATCTAGACGACCTCTCCAGTCTAGTGGCCCTCCCCCGTTTAGTCGCCCTCTCCCGTCTAGTCGCCTTCTCCAGACTAGTCGACCTCTATCTTCTAGCCGCCCTCTCACGTCTAGTCGACCTCTCCCTTCTAGTCGTCCTCTCACGTGTACCAGCTCTCTGACTCAATTCGCACTCTCTCTCCTCCAGTCGCCCTCTCCCGTCTATTCGCTCTATCCCGTAGAGTTGCCCTCTCCCGACTAGTTACCCTCCCCGTTTTGTCGCCCTCTCTCATCTTGTCGACCTCTCCAGGCTGGTGGCCCTGTGCACACTAGTCGCCCTTTCCCTTCTAGTCGCCCTCTCCCTTCTAGTCATCCTCTCATGACTAGCCGCTCTCTCACGTCTAGTCTCCCTCTCCCGTCTAGTTGCCCTCTCTAGTCGCCCTCTCCCGTCTAGTCGCCCTCTCCCGTCTAGTCGCCCTCTCCCTTGTAGCCGCCCTCTCCCGTCTAGTCGCCCTCTCTCATCCAGTCCCCCTCTCCCGTCTATTCGCCCTTTCCCGTCTAGTTGCACTCTCCGTCTAGTCGCCCTGTCCCATCTAGTCGCACTCTCCCGTCTAACATCCCTCTCCCCTGTAACTCCCACTCCCGTCTAGCCGTCCTCTCCCGTCTAGTAACGCTGTCCCGTCTAGCTGCCCTCTCTGCTGTCTGGTCGCCCTCTCTCGTCCAGTCGCCCTTCTCCCGTCTATTCGCCCTCTGCCGTGTAGTCGCCCTCTCCCGTCTAGTCGCCCTCTCCCATGTTGTCGCCCGCTCCACTCTAGTCGCCCTCTGTCGTCTAGTCTCTGTCTCCTGTCTATTCGCCCTCTCCCTTGCAGTCGCCCGCTCCCGTTTAGTCGCCCTCTCCCGTCTTGTCGCCCTCTCCCTTCTAGTCGTCCTCTCCCGCCTAGTCTCCCTCTGCCGCCTAGTCGCACTCTCCCGTCTAGTCGCACTCTCCCGTTTAGCAGCACTGTCCCGTCTAGCCGCCCTGTCCCGTCTAGTCTCGCGCTCCCGTTTATTCACCCTCTGTAGCCGCCCTCTCCCGTCTAGCCGCCCTCCCCCGTCTCGCCGCCTTCTCCCCTCTAGCCGCTCTCTCTCTGAACGCACTCTACCGATTAGCTGTCTTCTCCTGTGTAACCGCCCTCACCCGTCTAGTCGCACTCTCCCGTCTAGACGCACTGTCCCGTCTAGCCGCCCTCTCCCGTCTATTCGCCCCCTCCCATCTAGTCAACCTCTCTAGCCGCCCTCTCCCGTCTTTCCCCCCTCTCCCGTCTTATCGCCCTCCTCCGTCTAGCCGCTCTCTCTGACCGGCCTCTACCGAATAGCTGTCCTCTCCCGAATAGTCGCCCTCTCCAATCATGCCGCCGTATCCCGTCTAGTTGCCCACTCCCATCTTGTCGCCTTATCCAGTCCAGTAACCCTCTCTGGCCGCCCTCTAACGTTTAGCCGCCTTCTCCCGTCTAGCCTTCCTTTCCAATATTGTCGCCCTCTCCCGTCTAGTCGCATCATCATGTCCAGTCGTCTAGTCGCCATCTCCCATCTTGTCGCCTTCTCCCGACCAGTCGCCCTCTCCCACCTAGCCGCCATCTCCCATCTAGTCGCCCTCTCCCGTCTTGTCGCCTTCTCCCGTCCAGTCGCCCTTTCTGGCCGCCCTCTACCGTTTAGCCGCCCGCTGACGTCTAGCTGCCTTCTCCCATCTTTCCACCCTCTGCCTTCTAGTCGCACTCTGCCGTCTTGTAGCCTTCTCTAAACGGCCTCTCCAGTCTAGTCGCCCTCTCCCGTCTAGTCGCCCTCTCCCGTCTAGTCGCCTTCTACCGTCTAGTCGCCCTATATCTTCTACCCGCCTTCTCACGCCTAGTCTCCCTTCTAGTCGCCCTCTGTCGTCTACAGTTCTCTGCCTCTAGTCGCACTCTCCCGTCTTGTAGCCTTCTCTAAACGGCCTCTCAAGTCTAGTCGCCCTATCCCGTCTAGTCGCCTTCTACCGTCTAGTCGCCCTGTATCTTCTAGCCGCCCTCTCCCATGTAGTCGCCCGCTCCAGTCTATTCGCCCTCGCCCTGTAGTCGCCCACTCCTGTCTAGTCGCCCTCTCCCCTGTAGCCGAACTCTCCCATCTAGTCACACTCTCCCGTCTAGCCGAGCACTACCGTCTAACCGCCCTCCCCGTCTAGTCTCCCTCTCCCGTCTAGTCGCCCTCTCTAGCCGCCCTCTCCCGTCTAGTCGCCCTCTCTAGCCGCCATCTCCCGTCTAGTCGCCTTCTCCCGACTAGTCGCCCTCTCTAATCTTGCCGCCGTATCCTGTCTAGTCGCTCTTTCCCGTTGTGTCGCCTTTTCCCGTCCAGTCGCCTTCTCTGTCTGCCCTCTATCGTCTAGGCGCCCTCTCCCGTCTAGCCGCTCTCTCCCACCTTGCCGCCCTCTCCCTTCTATTCGCACTCTCCCGTCTTGTAGCCCTCTCTAAGCGCCCTCTCCCATCTAGTCGCCCTCTCCCGTCTAGTCGCCCTCTCCCGTCTAGCCGGAACTCCGTTCTAGCCGCCCTCTCCCTTCTAGCCGCCCTCTCCCGTCTTGGCGCCCTCTCCCGTCTAGTCGCCCTCTCCCGTCTTGTCGCCCTCTCGCTTCTCGCTGCCCTCTCCCGTCTAATCGCCCTCTCCCGTCTAGTCGCCCGCTGCCTTCTAGTCATTCTCTCATGTCTAGCTGCCCTATCCAGTCTAGATGCCCTCTCCCGTGTAGTCTTCCTCCCCCGTTAGTCGCCATCTCTAGTCCAGTTGCCCACTCCCGTATATTCGCCCTCTCCCCTCTATTCGCTCTCTCCCAACTAGTAGCCCTCTCCACTCAAGTCGCCCTCTTGCGTCTAGTCTCCCTCTCCCGTCTATCGCCCTCTCTCTGGTCGCCGTCTCTCCCGTCTTGTCGCCCTCTCCCGTCTAGTCGCCATCTTTCTTCTAGTCGTCCTCTCCAGTCTATTCGCCCTCTCCCGTCTAGTCGCCCTCTCCCGTCTAGTAGTCCTCTCCCTTCTAGTCGTCCTCTTACGTCTAGCCGCCCTCTGCCGTCTAGTCGCACTCTCTCGTCCAGTCGCGCTATCCCGTCTAGGAGCCCTCTCCCGTCTAGTCTTCCTCTACCGTTAGTCGCCCTCTCTAGTCTAGTTGCCCTCTCACGTTTAGTCGCCCTCTCCCTACAATTCGACCTCTCCCTTCTAGCCGCCCTCTCCCGTCTAGTCGATCTCTCCCATGTAGTCGCCCGCTCCAGTCTAGTCGCCCTCTGTCATCTAGTCGCCCTCTCCCGTCTAGTCGCCCTCTCACTTGTTGCCGCCCGCTCCCGTCTAGTCGCCCTCTCCCGTCTTGTCGCCCTATCCCTTCTAGTCGTCCTCTCACGACTAGCCGCCTTCTCCCGCCTAGTCTCCCTCTGCTGCCTAGTCGCACTCTCCCTTCTAGCCGCCTTCTCCCCTCTAGCCGCTCTCTCTGACCGCCATCTACCGGATAGCTCTCTTCTCCTGTCTGGCCGCCCTCACCCATCTTGCCGCCCTCTCTCGTCTAGTCTCGCGATCCCGTTTATTCACCCTCTCTAGCCGCCCTCTCCCGTCTAGCCGCCCTCTACCGTCTAGTCGCCCTCCCCCATCTAGCCGCCTTCTCCCCTCTAGCCGCTCTCTCTGACCGCCATCTACCGGATAGCTCTCTTCTCCTGTCTGGCCGCCCTCACCCATCTTGCCGCCCTCTCCCGTCTAGTCGCCCTCTCCCATCTAGTCGACCTCTCTAGCCGCCCTCTCCCGTCTTTCCGCCCTCTCCCGTCTTGTCGCCCTCCCCCGTCTAGCCGCTCTCTCTGGCCGCCCTCTACCGAATAGCTGTCCTCTCCCGTCTAGCCGCCCTGTTCCAACTTGCCGCCCTCTTCCATTGATTCGCCCTCTCCCGTCTTCTCGGGTCTTCTCCCGACTAGTCGTCCTCTCCAAGCTAGCCGCCGTATCCCGTCTAGTTGCCCACTCCCATCTTGTCGCCTTCTCCTGTCCAGTAGCACTCTCTGGCCGCCCTCTAACGTTTAGCCGCCTTCTCCAGTCTAGCCTCCCTTTCCCATCTTGCCGCCCACTCCCGTCTAGTCGTCACGTCCAGTCGTCTAGTCGCACTCTCCAGTCTTGTCGACATCTCCCATCTTGTCGCCTTCTCCCGACCAGTCGCCCTCTCCCATCTAGCCGCCGTCTCCCATCTAGTCGCCCTTTCCCGTCTTGTCGCCTTCTCCCTTCCAGTCGCCCTCTCTGGCCGCCGTCTACCGTCTAGCCGCCCGCTAACGTCTAGTCGCCCTCTCCCATCTTGCCGCCCTGTGCCTTCTAGTCGCACTCTCCCGTCTTGTAGCCTTCTCTAAACGCACTCTCCAGTCTAGTCGCCCTCTCCCGTTTAGTCGCCCTCTCCCGTATAGTCGCCCTCTCCAGTCTAGTCGCCTTCTACCGTCTAGTCGCCGTCTATCTTCTAGCCGCCCTCTCCCGTCTAGTCGATCTCTCCCATGTAGTCGCCCGCTACAGTCTCAGTCGCACTCGCCCGTCTAGTCGCCCTCTCCAGTCTAGTCGCCCTCTCCCGTCTAGTCGCTCTCTCCCGTCTAGTCGCCCTCTCCCGTCTAGTCGCCCTCTCCCTTCTAGCCGCCCTCTCCCGTCTAGTCGCCCTCTCCCGTCTAGTCGCCCTCTCCCGTCTAGTCGCCCTCTCCCGTCTAGTCGCCCTCTCCCGTCTAGTCGCCCTCTCCTTTCTAGCCGCCCTCTCCCGTCTAGTCGCCCTCTCCCGTCTAGTCGCCCTTTCCCGTCTAATCGCCCTCTCCTTTGTAACCGCCCTCTCCCGTCTAGTCGCCCTCTCCCATGTAGTCGCCCGCTCCAGTCTAGTCGCCCTCTGTCGTCTAGTCTCTCTCTCCTGTCTAGTCGCCCTCTCCCTTGCAGCCGCCCGCTCCCGTCTAGTCGCCCTCTGCCGTCTTGTCGCCCTATCCCTTCCAGTCGCAATCTCGCTTTTTAACGCCCTCTCTAAAAGCCCTCTTCCGTCTATCAGCCAAGTCCAGTCTAACCGCCCTGTCCACTCTAGCCGTCCTATCCCGTCTAGTCGCCCTCTCCCGTCTAGGCGCCAACTCCCTTCTAGCCGCCCTCTCCATTCTAGCCGCTCTCTCCCGTCTAGTTGCTCTCTCCCGTCTAGTCGCCCTCTCCCGTCTAGCCGGAACTCCGTTCTAGCCGCCCTCTCCCTTCTAGCCGCCCTCTCCCGTCTAGTTGCTCTCTCCCGTCTAGTCGCCCTCTCCTTCTAGCCGCCCTCTCCCGTCTTGGCGCCCTCTCCCGTCTAGTCGCCCTCTCCCGTCTAGTCGCCCTCTCCTTCTAGCCGCCCTCTCCCGTCTAGCCGCCCTCTCCCGTCTAGTCGCCCTCCCCCGTTTAGCCGCTCTCTCCCCTCCAGCCGCTTCCTCTGACCGCCCTCTACCGTATAGCTGTCTTCTCCTGTCTAGCTGCCCTCTCCCACCTTGCCACCCTCTCCCATCTAGCCGCCTTCTCCCGTTTAGTCGCTCTCTACCCTCTTCTCGCCTTTTGCCGACTAGTCGCCCTGTCCCGTTTTGTCGCCTTCTCCCGTCTTGTCGCCCTCTCTGGCCT
>JAODUO010002421.1:0-2500 GCA_025642075.2 Ridgeia piscesae
AAAAGGCCCCAAAAAAAAAAAAATTTTTTAAAACAAACAAAAGGGGGGTTTTTTAAACCCCCGGGGGGAAAAAAATTTAAAATTTTTTAAAAAAAAACCCCAAAAAAATTTTTTTTTTTAAACCCAAAAAAAAAGGCCAAAAAAGGGGGTTTTCCCGGGTTTTTCCCCCCAAAAAAAAAAGGGTTTTTTTTTAAAAATTTTTGGGGTTTTTTTTTTGGGGGTTTTTTTTCCCCCGGGGGAAAAAAATTGTTAAAAAGGGCCTTTTAAAAACCCCCAAAAAAAACCCAAAAAAAAACCCAAAAAAAATTAAGAAAAAAATTTTAAACCGGGTTTTTAAAAAAAAAGGGAAAACCCCCCCCAAAAACCCAATTTTTAAAAAAAAACCCCAAAAAAAAAACATTTTTAAACCCCAATTTTGTTTGGGGGAAAAATTTGGAAGGAAAAAAAAGCCCTTTTTTCCCCCTTTGGGGGTTTTTTTTTTTAAAAAATTTTTTCCCCCCCCCCAAAAATGAAATGTGTTATTTTTGTTTCAATTAAACCCCCCCCCCTTTCTTTTTTTAAAAAATTTTTTTAAAAAAAAATTTTTTTTTTTCAAAAAAATTAAAATTTTTTTTTTGGGGGGGGGCCGGGGGGAAAAAAAAATTTTTTTTTTTGGTTTTTTAAAAGGGTTAAAAAAAAAAAATTTTAAATTTTTTTTTTGGGGTTTTTTTGGAAAACCTTTTTTTAAAAAAAAAAAAAATTTTTTTAAACCAAAAAATTTTTTTTTTTTTTTTTAAAAAAAAAAATTTTTAAAAAAAATTTTTTTTTTTAAATTTTTTTTTTTAAATTTAAAAATTAAAAATTTTTAAAAAATTTTTTTTTAAAAAATTTTTTTTCCCCCCCCTTCCCAAAAAAATTCCCAAAACCCAAAAAAATTTTTTTTTTTAAATTTTTTAAATTTTAAAAAATTTTAAAAAATTTTTTTTTTTTTTGTGGTTTCCCCGTACGGGAAAACAAAAACCAAAAAAAAAAAACCCCCGGGGGCCCCAAAAATTTTTTTCCCTTTTTTTTTTTAAATTAAAAATTTTTTTTTTTTGGGGGTTTTTTTTTAAAATTTTTTTTTTTTTTTTTTTTGGAAAAAAAATTTTTTTTTTTTTTTTTTTAAAAAAGAAATTGATTTTCCAAAAAATTTTTTTTAAAAAAAATTTTTTTTAAATTTTACCCCCAAATTTTTTAAAAAAATTTTTTTTTTTAAAAAATTTTTTAAAAAATTTTAAAATTTTTTTTTTTTTTCCCCTTTTAAAAAAAAAAGGGTTTTTTCCCCCCCCCGGGGCCCAAAATTTAAAAAAATTTTTTTTTTAAAACCCCCAAAGGGTTTTTCCCCCCCCCTTTTTTTTTTTTTCCCCGGCCCCCCCAAAAAAAAATTTTTTTTTCCCCCCCCCCCCCCCCCTTAAAAAATTTTTTTTGGGAAAAAACCCCCCTTTTTTCCCCCAAAAAAAATTTTTTTTTTTCAAAATTTTTAAAAATTTTTTTTTTTTTTTTTTTTAAATTTCCCCTTTTAAAAAAATTTTTTTTTGGGGGGGGCAAAAATTTTGGGTTTTTGGGAAAAAAAAAATTTCCCCCAAAATTTGGGGTTTTTGGGCCCCCGGGGAAAAGGGGGGGCCCCGGGGGGGTTTTTTTAAAACCCCTAAAGGGGGTTTTTTTTGGGGGGGTTTTTTTTTTTTGGGTTTTTTTTTGGGGGGGGGTTTTTTTTTTTTTTTTTTTTTTTTTTTTGTTTTTTTTTTTTTTTTTTGGGGGGGTTTTTTTTTGAAAATTTTTTTTTTTTTTGGTTTTTTTGGGGGTTTTTTTTTTTTTTTTTTTTTTTTGGGGTTGGGTTTTTTTTTGTTGTTTTTGTTTTTTTTGGGGGGGTTTTTTTTTTTGTTGTTTTTGTTTTTTTTTTGGGGGGGGGTTTTTTTTTTGTTTTTTTTTTTTGGGTTTTTTTTGGGGGGGGGGTTTTTTTTTTTTGTTTTTTTTTTTTGGGTTTTTTTTTTTGGGTTTTTTTGTTTTTTTGTTTTTTTTGGGGGGGGTTTTTTTTTTTGTTTTTTTTTTTTGGGTTTTTTTTTTTTTAAATTTTAAAAATTTTTTTTTTTTAAATTTTTTTTTTTTTAAATTTTTTTTTTATTTTTTTTAATTTTTTTTTTTTTAAATTTTTTTTTTATTTTTTTTAATTTTTTTTTTTTTAAAAAATTTTTTTTTTTTAATTAAATTTTTTGGGGGCCCAAAAAAGGTTTTTTTTAAACCCCCCCCCAAAAAAGGGGTTTTTTTTAAAAGGGGGGGGGAAAAAAAAATTTAAAATTTTTTTTTTAAAATTTTTTTTTTTCCCTTTTTAAAAAAAGCCGTTAAAAAAAAAAGGGTTTTTTTTTGGGCCCGGGGGGAAAAAAATGAAAGGGGGTTTTTTTTAAAAAAAAAACCCTTAAACCCAAATTTTTTTTTAAAAAAAAACCCCCGGGGGGGTTTAAAGGGGGTTTTTTTTAAAGGGGGG
>JAODUO010002421.1:7500-12500 GCA_025642075.2 Ridgeia piscesae
TCAGGCAAGCTAAAAATGGAGATGGAAGAAGAAATTCAAAACGGAGAAAGATGTGGTAGTTGAAAACGTAGAGGGGCAAAGAAACACAACACGAAGAAGGAGGAAGAAACTCGAAAGGATGAAAGGCGAAGAAACACAACCGAAGAAACTAAAAACGAAGATGGACGAAATGAATCAAAAAGAAGACAGACGAAGCAATTCAAAATGGAGACGAGAGACTGGACTCAAAACGGAGATTGATATTGACTGAAATTTTAAATTCGAAAATGTCAACGAGAAAAGCGTTCATATTGGTTAGAAATCGTAGATTTACATGTAACTCATATAAATCTGTATAACATTTTGCATTGATTAACCGGTCCTCTTGTTTAAAACCGGTCGAGTATCACCGTCTCCCAAGCCACGAACAGACTAATCCCAGGTTTATATATATATATATATATATATATATATATATATATATATATATATATATATATATATATAATAAACCTGAGGATTAGCTGTTCGTGGTTGGGAGACGGTGATACTCGACCGGTTTTATAATAATATATATCTTCGTTTCTTTTTCCGTGTCTCTTTGCCAGGTGTTTCGTGGCCTACCTCTTCGTCTCTTCCCAGGGGGGTTCCATGTGATGGCGAGGAAGGCGAGCCAGGTCGACCTTAAACTTAAAGTGAGTTTCTCGTCCTCACCCACGATCTTGCACAGGAACCACGGCACGGAGGCCGTCCATCGAAGACTCGCGGTTCAGGTGAACTCTTCCAACTGCTTCAGCACGTGAGACTTGAGGTTCCATTCCTCACCGAGTTGCATGAACGCTTTGTAAAACTTGGGGTTCTTCTCCAGTCTTTTCATCACCCCCACCTTCCCCCTTCCATTTGAAGGCACTGCTGCAGTCTTCTCCACTGAATACATACATCCAAAGAACAGTCGCACAGTTGTCTTCTCCAAGGGATAATGCGAGATCAGAGAGGTTGATTAGTTGTCGAGCTTTCCATGACCCGGTATCATGGTATACAGTCAGCTTGCTTGATGGCGTGGGCGAGGTAAAGTATAATCACGAATATATCTGTGTCAGGGGTTCTGACTATTGCGTTCTTGTATCCATGCAAGGGCTGCGGCGCGATGGAGGTACAGCACCATTCTCGTATCAGTCTCCTCTTAGTTGCTGTAGATTGTGGGTCGTTCACGCACCTCGACCTGAAACATACGGGACCATTGGTGTTTGAGAGCTGGTGTAATAATAGAAAGGATTAAGTTGACCTGATCTATAAGAATACTACGATAGCTATGTAATAATAATAATAATAATAATAATAATAATAATATTAATAATAATAATAATAATAATAATAATAATAATAATAATAATAATAATAATAATAATAATAATAATAATAATAATAATAATAATAATAATAATAATAATAATAATAATAATAATAATAATAATAATAATAATAATAATAATAATAACAATAACAATAACAATAACAATTACAATACGGACTTTCAACTCAATTCGCCGTTCTATGAGCTGGTTTGATGGGCTTTCTCTTCCACGATCAGCACAGCCATCTCGATTCTCTCCAACCTTGAAGCTGCCTGTTGAGCACTACATACGTGCAGCAGGAGGTGGCAGAGTTGCTTTTTGTTGTCGTCGTCCACCCAGAATAATCTTCTCTGAACTCCCGCGCCTCAACCTCTTCTGGGTTTTGATAGACTGTGGATGTCAGTCGAGAACAAGAAGTGCTTCTTAGCCACCATCTGATCAAGAACTTGTAGGCATGTCTCATCACAGGTCGGGGAAGATTGATAAGGACACAGAGCGGCGTCATGCGGTCCTGGATGAAGCGGGCGTCCTTAGGGTATGGCAGATCTTATGGGGTTGTGTCGTCCAGAAGGTAATGCTGAATGGCGGCTTTGTTCGACTTGGCAGAAAAAACCTCTGGTGTTACAAAGCTGGTGGCGCCGGCACCAGACAGTCGTTCATGAGTTCTTCCAAGTCCACTTGATCATTTTGACTCTGAGACTTGACGAGGAGCAGGAAGGCGAGGATACTGAAAGACATTTGGAAACAACTTCCAATCACTACAACATTATCTGAAACAATAACCATTTAAGTGAATTAACTAATATTTGTTTGAAATTGCATTCCAACCGCAAACTTTCGGAGGTCCCATCCTCCAGTGATGACTCATGTCTGTCTCCGTCTACAATTGCGCAAACTGATTTTGTATATGGCACATCTCTGACCTCGGATTCCTCAAAATAAAGATGCTACATAAATTTACTATTATTATTTCTGCGATACGTAAAAAAACAAGATCACTCTACAATGTAAAAATAATGGCAAGCACTAACAATGCAACAATTAAAACGAAATAGATCTCGGGTATTGGAACACATGATTACCTTTCACTGGGATGATGTGAGGGTGACCTTCTTGTTGCAAGTCTCCATGTCCTTGCGTTTGCGTTTCTTCTTCTTCTTGATGGGGTCGAAGAAGCTTCCTGGCTCTCCGCTCTTTATGTGTCCGATGAAGTCAGCTTTAGCAGCCTAGCTCAAACCCTCTGCTCGGAGCACGTCCATCTCAACTTCCATGGGGGGGCGGGGGGTGGGAGCACCAAAAGCCAGGGAGTAGAGCCTGTTCTTACCTGCGACGGTGAAAGGATTAGTGAAGTTGCTGACAGCAGCGAGGACGCGCTGAACTGACTCCCAATCCTTCCTGACTTCGGCCTTTACCAGCTCGCGATGTCTCCCCGCCCCTGGACAGTCTGGATCGTCGATGATGTCGACCATCTCGAGGGTCTTTTCATATGTATGGAGGTTGTGGATAAGGAGTGAGAAGGAGTTTTGGAACCGGTGTGGTCCTGCGGTCCTGTGTTGCCAATCTCACTGGTTTGGACACGGGTGATCGCGACGAGGAAGAAGAGGAGGAGGAAAACGAGGACGAGTTTGACGTTGACTATTTCAATGAAAGCGATGGTGAATAATGATCTAAAATGCCCTCAAAACCCTCTCAACTACCTGCAATTTTGGCTGAGATATAGCGAAAAAGGTCAGATTTTCGATAACTTTAGAATTTGCATAGCACACCAGGGACACGTGAAGTTAATTCAAGAATGGTCCTTTGAGGATCGCTGACCCTTTAAACATGGGTCTAGAGACCTATTTGTGCAGTTATGTGCAATATTGGCCGAGATAACATGAAAAATAGATTTCTCAATAGTGGCGGCACTAATTTGCATATTAAACTGTCATAGACACATGTAATCATGTCAACAATAGTTTTATTATGGTCGCTGACCCTCATATCATGGGTCTATACATCTTATTTTGTCAGTTATCTGCAATATTGGCTCAGATATAGTGAAAAATAACTTTTTCAATAATGGCGGCGCTAGTTGCATAAAATGACAAGTGGGACATTTTGCTAACTTGTTAACATAGCAAACCGTTTTCTACGTATTGTTATCCGATCTAGTGATACCAATTAAAAGTATATTTCCGGCGGTGCACGGTACCTCCCTCTTCCGACTCGACTAATGTATGTAGAACGATTTCAAGCTCATCAATCGCTGTCTCCGTGCCATGTTCCTGATGTCACGAGTCTCTGTCAACAACCCACCAAAAATATACCCTTTGTTGTTGTTGTCGCGTACGAAATAAAGCGCCTCAGTGTTGCTGTCACACGTTGATTTGACAGGCGAACAATCACCGACTGATACGATCAGGTACTTAACCGCAGACCGTCCTGACTAATTTAGCTATATCGCAGTTTTACGACGTACATCCACCTCGCTGAGTGCACGGCCCGTGGCCGGTGGTACCAAGCGCTGGCTGGTGCTACCTGTCTCGTGACGCTCCTACCGTACAAAGCCGTACGGCCCGTCGTGATTCAGATTGAACTATGTGGGTGAAATCGTGACACGTGAAACCCTGCAAAGATGTGGGCACATGCGAAGACACACGAGGCGTACACAAAGCCACCGTTATAAAAGAGGCTTCGCTTAGTGGTGACATCAGTTCCAAAGAGCACCGAAT
Source organism: Ridgeia piscesae (assembly GCA_025642075.2). Taxonomy (NCBI): domain Eukaryota; kingdom Metazoa; phylum Annelida; class Polychaeta; order Sabellida; family Siboglinidae; genus Ridgeia; species Ridgeia piscesae. The sequence continues at coordinate 11,549 of JAODUO010002421.1, forward strand.
AACGACGTCGGCTGCTGTGAGCGGAAACAACTGAGGCCAACGGTCTAAGCGGTAAGTGTCAATAACACAGCCTGATGGGATGTAATTTTCATAAACATTAACAGGGCCAATTTTTAAACAAATCGAATCAGCACAAAACTGCACACGGTTGGGAACATGCATAGTTGAACACAGGTGTTTGACACTACATGAGACAACTTAAGATAAACCAACTAGAACTTATTCAGTACTACTACGTTTGACTAAACTTCGTTAGGTCAACTAAACATTTGGATTAAACGATGTTGAATGCAAGACTAGCCACCATTAAAATCAATTTACAATTACTGAAATGTTGGAAGAGAGTACCTTGTAGCACATATAATAACATAATTGTATTAGTGAAATAATTCTAGGATGTTGTAACCAGACACCACGCACATTTAAAATGTATACAATAACCAGACGTCATGCACATTTAAAATGCATACAATAACCAGACATCATGCACATTTAAAATGTATACAGTAACCAGACATCATGCACATTTAAAATGTATACAGTAACCAGACATCATGCACATTTAAAATGTATACAGTAACCAGACATCATGCACATTTAAAATGTATACAATAACCAGACATCATGCACATTTAAAATGTATACAGTAACCAGACATCATGCACATTTAAAATGTATACAGTAACCAGACATCTAGCACATTTAAAATGCATACAGTAACCAGACATCATGCACATTTAAAATGTATACAGTAACCAGACATCATGCACATTTAAAATGTATACAGTAACCAGACACCATGCACATTTAAAATGTATACAGTAACCAGACACCACGCACATTTAAAATGTGTACAGTAACCCGACATCTAGCACATTTAAAATGCATACAGTAACCAGACATCATGCACATTTAAAATGTATACAGTAACCAGACATCATGCACATTTAAA
>JAODUO010002421.1:15000-24085 GCA_025642075.2 Ridgeia piscesae
GAAGATGGTATCAGTTCTAGTTCTCGGGGTCGTTCTACTCGGCCTGTCCCGACCCGGCCTGTCGTTGACGGCGACGGAACAAGTCGTGGCCGCCAACAACGACTTCGCCATGGACCTCTACGGCCAGATTCGAAGCAACTCGGCGGGAAAGAACATCTTCTTTTCTTCGTTCAGTGTGTCTTCAGCACTGGCCATGGTCTACGCCGGAGCTAAAGGAAACACGAAAACGGAGATGGGAAATGTCTTGAATTTCGACGGTGTCAACGACAATAACGTTCATGTCGGGTTTCGTAAATTATTCGAAGCGTTCAACGACCCAACCAACAACTACACACTGAGTGTTGCCAACGCCTTTTTTGGTCGCAAGGGATATCCTTTCTTACAGACGTACCTTACTCTCGTTGCCCAATACTATTACGCTCTACTGAAGAACTTGGACTTTGCCGGAAACCCTGAAGCAAGTCGTAAATTCATCAACGATTGGGTGGCTGATAACACAAATCAGAAGATAAAGGATTTGCTGAGCCCAGGTTCTATCGACGGAATGACGGCAGCCGTTCTGGTGAACACCATCTACTTCAAGGGATTGTGGAAGACTCCCTTCAAAATCAAGGAAACAGTATCCAGCTCGTTCCACCTGACGACAAGGAAGACTGTAATGACCAAGATGATGAATTTGGCTGGAAAGAGATTCAGTTACGCCGAAGTGAGCAGTTTAAGTTGTACAATCCTCGAGCTGCCGTACGAAGGCGATGAGGTGTCGATGTATATCCTCCTACCGAACTCGATCAACGGCCTCGCGGCGCTGGAATCACAACTCACCTCGGCCAAGCTCAACAACGCCATCTCCATGATGTACAGCACCAAGGTCGACGTCTCCATTCCAAAGTTCAACATGACGCTGAAGGTACAACTAAAGAAAATGTTGCTGGCGATGGGGATGAAGGATTTGTTTGGTAACGCGGACCTGTCCGGTATCGACGGTACTCGCAACTTGTTCGTGTCCCAAGTCGTCCATAAGGCTTACATCGACGTGAACGAGGAAGGAACGGAGGCGGCGGCTGCTACGGCGGTAATAATTCGACTTACATCATCATTCCAGCCCACGAAGACCTTCAAGGCAGACCATCCGTTTTTGTTCTTCATCCGCGAGAAGGTCACCGGCAGCATCCTCTTCAGCGGCCGAGTCGTTGAACCACCAAGTACAGGAGGTGGATCCTCAGGTACCGGAAGTCAGGTGAACCCTCCGTGCTGTTGGTGTTTGCCCGACTGGTTGTGTCGATTCCTCCTGAAATACTTCGGTGATGGCTGGTGTTATCGTCGCCATTGAAAACACATACAATGCAGCGTCTATATGTGTCAACATCAGCGTGTGTAGCAACACACGTTTACGGAAGCATAGTGTGTTGGGAAAATATACCGACTAGATAGTTTTGTTATGGTTGGTGCAGTGGCGAAGAGTGAAGACACATTCAAAGAGACCCAAGCATTAGAGAGACATCCACGTGTGTCTGTAGAAAGCTTTACACGCTTCATTGGACATATGTTGCAATTGTGTTTTTAGCAAACATGTTATATCCACTCTCGCATGGAATGCACTTCTTGGGATCATCGCTGTAGACACCAGGTTAATTAACGACGCCGGCCGTTTAAGGAGAACTGTCCCTGCCAACAAAATACTTTCTCTTGCTTATACATGATTTGCCTACTGTTGTAAAATAAAATAAACTGAGCTATGCAAAAACAAATACATCTACGTGTTCCCCATTAATTAATGTCTATACTATAAATAGGGTCTACACTTGTTGTGGGCATCCTTTCAAATCATTGTAACACATCGGATTTTTATATTAAGCTCCGCTATTTTAAATGATCGCTGTCGACAATACAAATTTAACTCAGTTTCATTTCACACACGCACACGCGCACGCGCGCACGCGCGCACGCACACGCACACGCACACGCACACGCACACGCACACGCACACGCACACGCACACGCACACGCACACGCACACGCACACGCCCCGCACACGCACACGCACACGCACACGCACACGCACACGCACACGCACACGCACACGCACACGCACACGCACACGCACACGCACACGCACACGCCCCGCCACACGCACACGCACACGCACACGCACACGCACACCCACACGCACACGCCCCCACACGCACACGCACACGCACACGCACACGCACACGCACACGCACACGCACACGCACACGCACACGCACACCACACACACACACACACACACACACACACACACACATACACAAATACACACTTCCGAAAATACTGGCACCGGAACGAAATAATAATAGTAGAGACGCAGACCCATAGTTTCACACGAGCACAGTTCAGCCTGTCGCGCTGTTTCCGAGCATGACACTGGAAGACTGGAATTGGAGGGGCGCTACTGAAGGTTTATAAATTCTTTCGACCTTTCAATACACCTCGATTTGATCTCCCTTGAGGCTTTCGAGAACACAACCTCCCGACTCTCTTCCAATGTCCTGCCCCGTAATTGTCTCCTATCCTAGGCACAATGGCTATTACTAAGAATTTTGCAACCAGTCCTTGAGGGTACTGGCGTCAATCTATGACATAATTGTCTATCTCTGTAGTAGAGGTATATGTTTTAATAATAATAACATGTATGGCATTTGATTAACATACGCGACATTTGTACACGTAAAAAATAATACAAAGAAGATAGAGACTATCTCGAAATTTAGTCCTCGCATATATTAAGTCACTTTTCAACAGACTACAAACAGTGCAAAACGCTTCTGCACGTCTCGTACCTAGAACGAAGAAACACGATCACGTCACTGCTATTCTGAGCGACGCAGGATTATAGCCATGACATTTTACAACATTTTAAATAACATAATCAACATCACACCACCACCGGGCCTACTAAAACCATAAAAAACCGTGGCCATTACATCGCCACCAGGTGCCGCATCAACAATGCAGTGTTCTCCGTTTACCCCCGTGCAATTCGCATCTGGAATATGATCTCACCACACATTATTGAAATAGAAAACCCCATAGATTCTCAAGCAGCAATAATGAACCTCCCCTTCACAACACCCAATCACCTACATTGCCTGTAAAACAAACAAACAAACAAACAAACAAACAAACAAACAAACAAACAAACAAACAAACAAACAAACAAACAAACAAACAAATAAACAAACAAAACCAGACCGACAGACAGACAAACAGACAGACAGACAGACAGACAGACAGACAGACAGACAGACAGACAGACAGACAGACAGACAGACAGACAGACAGACAGACAGACAGACAGACAGACAGACAGACAGACAGACAGACAGACAGACAGACAGACAGACAGACAGACAGACAGACAGACAGACAGACAGACAGACAGACAGACAGACAGACAGACAGACAGACAGACAGACAGACAGACAGACAGACAGACAGACAGACAGACAGACAGACAGACAGACAGACAGACAGACAGACAGACAGACAGACAGACAGACAGACAGACAGACAGACAGACAGACAGACAGACAGACAGACAGACAGACAGACAGACAGACAGACAGACAGACAGACAGACAGACAGACAGACAGACAGACAGACAAACAAACAAACAAACATACAACCAAACGCATGCGTACAAGAAGCACTACAAACTCCTGCGTTAGCCCAAGTTTGGGCTGTTTGGAGTAAACAACCTGAGACCTAATTGTAGGCAACACGCCAGTCATTGTAGGCAACACGCCAGTCAAACCGGAAAAGGCCCTAGGCAAGATGGCAGCGCCCTGTGTTGAAAGTAGCTCAGTTTAAAAAAATATTAAAAATATACCGTGACGCTGTGCTTGTCAAATTATGGTGACAAGTGCTGTAAATTATATGTTCTTATGTTTGGGCTGTGGTTGTTCAGCCGCTTCACTCCCCCTTTAAGCAACGCACCGAGTATAAACTACGACTGTTGACGATTCGCACTCTTCACGGCCTTGTTGCGTCATACTTGACCGACCTGCTGATTCGTTGTAGCGCTTACATTTTCCCGGCGTTATAAACGTTCCGATTGACGTTTCTGCGCATGCGCGATAAATGTAAAATAATTAATGTGCAACGAAAGGACAATGCATTTATGGTATAAATACTACAGGTTGATCGTTAGGATGTATGTAACGTCTCTTCAAAGGTTTTTTTTTCGCAAATTAACACGAAGCAAACAAGTTTTGAGGCATGTTTTGATAGCAAGCGTAAATCACGTGACTGTAGTGCGCGATAATCCGTGACAGTGATTTAAACAAACGTCAGATGTTATTGTATTGAACGACATTTTAAGCAACTCTTCACAGTAATCATCACAGAAGAGTTAACGAACAGCACGTGACATTTATACAAAAATATGCTTTTTCGTTTCGATGCAAAATTGGTGATTTTACATTTATCGCGCATGCGAAAGAAACGTCAATCGGAAAGTTTATAACGATCGGAAAAATGTAAGCGCGACATCGTCACCAGCTAGCGTTTACCTGCTGGAAGTACGCAGGGAGTAAACCTTTCCCAAGTGCTAAAACAATCTGTCGCTAGCCATGCGTGCCACAGACTGTTACAATTCTTTCAAGAAGCAACTTAAGACACTTCTTTTTAAACGCGTTTTTGACTTTGAATGAACAGAACACGTGTGATATCATTTTTTTACACACTGTTTTATTATTAATTTATTTATCGTTTTAAAGTGCAATGTATTATACTAGTATTTATTAGAATGATTCAGGTTTGTAAAATAATATTAGTATTATCTATTTACATATTCGGATTAAGTAATTGCTATGCTATTTACAGGTATATTTTTATTTAAAAAAATATAATTTATTACTGCTGTAGAGCGCCTCTGAATGTGTAGAATTGACAGATTTATGGCGCAGATTATGCGCCATAAATTATTATTATTATTACTTGCGACACAAACAATCAAATAGGTGTATATCTGTCGCAGCTAGTGTACGACAATAACACAACAGTTTTACTGAACGTAGCTGCGTTGTCTGTTACTGCCAAAACCACGGGCGTCGATCGGTGGGGGGGAGGGGGGGGGACACGCCCCCCCACTTTTCAGTTCAGAAAAAGCGGGGCATGTAGCCTGACTCACCATGCCTCTCTCTTAAAAGCCGCTACATAGGAGCTAGACAATAAACTCGCGATATGAAGTTCCGACCACCCATTAGAAAATCGACTGGCCACAGCGCGCAACTTGATCTTACTTTAGTAAATAATCATCATGCCGGTGTAGCACTTACATTTTTCCGGCGTTATAAACGTTCCGATTTACGTTTCTGCGCATGCGCGATACATGTAAAATCATTAATATGCAGCGAAAGGACAATGCATTTATGGTATAAATATTACGGGTTGTTCGTTAGGATATACATATATATAGTATTAGGCAAACACGTTTTGAAGCATGTTTTGATAGCAAACGTGACTATGGTGCGCCATAATCAGTGACGGTGATTTAAAAAAACGTAAGATGCAACTCTTCACAGTAATCATCACAGGAGAGTTGACGAACAGGCATTCATACAAAAAATTCTTTGTCGTTTTGCTGCACATTGGTGATTTTACATTTATCGCGCATGCGCAGAAACGTCAATCGGAAAGTTTATAACGACCGGGAAAATGTAAGCGTGACACCAGGCTGAGCCGTTGCCGTGCTATGTCAGTTTGCATCCTATGTTGATGTTATTAGTAGATTCTAGCCAACAACCACATTATAAATTATGGAGTTTGTGTTTCACTTTCACCCATGTTTCATCAAATTTACAGGCAAAAATAGCGAGACTGATCACCCCCCTTTTCTTAAAAACCCTACATCGGTCTATTTGTAAAATTAATATACGAGTTCAGATATAAACTTCCGACTACCCAGTGGAAAATTATTAGATAAATTACTTGGTTGGCCGCAACTAGATCTTAGTTCAGTAAATATTCATCATGCCGGGCTCTGTCAATTTGCACCTTTTTGTGTTGATTTTAATAGGCACTAGCCATCAACACATTATAGATTATTATTTTTTGTTTGCCCTGTCACCCCTTGGTTTGCAGCCTGGTCGCCCTGGTGATCTTATATCGCCTACGGGGGAAAAATTCCTGCACTTTGTGTAATTTGATCCCATTCGAGTGATGACAAATTTCTTTGCCAAATGGTGGGATTGGGAAGTACCCGTGTAGCACTAGTAGAACTACATGGAAAGATTAATGCCATGGACTTAGTGCCACGGATTTATATGCGCATAAGTCCGTGTTGTCACTCTATGAATCAGGCAAGCAGTTATGGGTCCAAAATCTAGCCCCCAAATTTTCAGGGATTGGGGTGAGCCCTGTCCCCTTTCAAATATATGTAGCCAACATAACTATTTAAATACATAAATAAAGGCCTTTGTTTATTTTAAAATTTGAATATATATATATATATATATATATATATATTAAAATTATATGTTTTATAATACATAAAAATACATAATATAGTAAAAATTTCCCCCCCCTTTCCCCTTTTAAAACCGGATCGACGCCCCTGGCCGAAATATGTATTTCCAAACACTCAAACAACCCCAAATGCTGGGAAAAGCTTATTCAAACTTAATGTAGCAGGCAACTGTTATTTTTTTACAATCGCATCGCCCTTACACAGCGCACATCACACATCACACGCGTATAGATTTACGACACGCACCCGCAGCGACGTGCGGCGGTCGGTGGTGGAACCTGATACGAGACAGTCAGAAGTCATACTAAACACGTCGACGAGCAACAGACGTGCTACGATCCGAGTATACCCAGCGGAAATATCTTTCACGGGCGTGTGTGAATTGCCCTATACTTTCGAGATGCAGCCCCTTTTTGGCGTCAGTTCCAGTAAGACACAAACAGAGGACGCACATAGACGTTAGGAACTGTTTTTTCACCTAACAGATGAGTCGCCACAACGCAACTAACAGCACATTAGTGTACGCATACAAGTAATTTAACAAATCGATATAAACCAGATTTGACATTTCTTTGAACTTGTTTGAATTAAATCAATCAATACATTTTATTTCAACACCCATATCCAAAGTAGATTCGGGGGTGCTTACATGGCAAAGTAAAAATAGGTTACGAATGTAAAAATTCATTACAACACAGTTATAGGCCCTTGATTTCAACAATCAGCAATTATATGACACAATGAACAAAATTACGTGAACAATGAAGTAAAGGCCTATTTAAACAAAAGTGTTCAGGTCCTTCCTAAAATGTCCACAACACGTTGTGTTCTCAGATGTAATGAAGGAGTTCTGAAGTGAGGGTCCTGCGCATGAAAAGGCTCGTCGGACGAAACGTTCCAGGTTAATTTGGGAACGAAAAGAAAACTTTGGGCCTGCAAGTCTCGCGCGCGAAAACGGGGCTGGGGGCATTTGGGGGGCAGGGGTCATATATCCATGTTAACATATAGGATTTTGTTTTGTTTTGGTCGTAATAATCGAACTGCCCCGAAATGGTATTTCAGTTATATTGTCCGAAGGATTATTCAAGCAAAGCAGTGGAACACTTTCCGGTGACAATGATCAGGGAAATCATAATTGTAATCGATTATTATGGTGGTTGCCATGGCAATAGGCAAGTACTTGTGTTTGGCGATCTTGATAAAAAATGAAGGTGCCAGTTTTCGCGCAATACGACCTGTTTGGGCCAAACGTATACATGTTTATGATTATGGGCATTTAGACAACTTGTCGATATAAGTGCTTATCGAAACCACAACGTACAGCAATGAAAAAAAACCCCCCCGTAAGACACATACACCCTAGCATCGGTCGATTATCTGCACTACGTAAATCGCTATGTGCCTATGATAGTGTGGTAAACTAATATTAAATGGGACATTTAAGATAAGAAACGTATAACAAAATATTTATGGACTGATTTTCCTAGTATTCATCATCGGAAGCTAAAACTGTCATCCATCGTTAGAATATTATTTTGTTCCAGCCCCCAATTAGTCTCGCTTAGTCCCCAATAAGCTCCGGTCGGAGCCCGCCATGTATCGTGACCCACTTGCAGGCCCTATTATATATTATTTGGTGATACATTTAAATTTACCATCTACGACCTGTTTCTTTCAACAGCAGGGGGATAAATATTTACGTCCGTGTTGGTCGAGAGGGGGTAGTCATGTTGGAAAGAAAATTATGTGTTTTTGTAAAAAAATACATTCATAAATACTTCGAACACAATAGCTATCCTGTGAAAAAAACATATTTTTTCTTTTCACAGCCCACATTGCCACAGAGAATACGCTTAGGCTATACGTTGCTGCAAAGCATTTTTGGGAAAATGTTATTATATTTTTTAAACGTACGAAGTGTATTCATATTACTGTGTTAGTTGTATTGTGTCAGACGAACCTGCACTTCTCTTTTCACAGACAAAAGGAACACACCTTGATAATATTTGTAGAGTTTGTGGTCAAAATATTAAAATTTGTTGAAATGTTGTACTAGTTAATGCTGTGTTATAACATATATCACATTCTTGCTAGCATATGGGATAGTGGTGTACTTGACGAACAATGTAATTTGGAAAAAACCCTTTCTACCCCGGTGATACGTTGTGTTGTATTGTTTTGTATATTTACATTTTTAAAAACCCATTACAAAACATCAATTTGATGAAATTATTCAGATAGACAAGGAGTTGTAACAAACGCGTGCTTGTAGACAAACACTAGTGATGTGCATCATTACCTATAACAAATATCAATCGAAATGTCAATTTATTAAAAAATAATAAAGGGATAACTATTTTTTTGTTTCCGACCAGGAAATGGAAAAATGGTATCAGTTCTACTTCTCGGGGTTCTACTCGGCCTGTCCCGACCCGGCCTGTCGGTGACGGCGACGGAACAAGTCGTGGCCGCCAACAACGACTTCGCCATGGACCTCTACGGCCAGATTCGAGCAACTCGGCGGGAAAGAACATCTTCTTTTCTTCGTTCAGTGTGTCTTCAGCACTGGCCATGGT
>JAODUO010002422.1:5000-7500 GCA_025642075.2 Ridgeia piscesae
TGTCTGGCTCTCTCCTTCTGCCTGGCTCTGTCCTTCTGTCTGGCTCTCTCCTTCTGCCTGGCTCTGTCCTTCTGCCTGGCTCTCTTCTTCTGTCTGGCTCTGTCTTCTGTCCGCCTCTCTCCTTCTGCCTGGCTCTGTCCTTCTGCCTGGCTCTCTTCTTCTGTCTGGCTCTGTCCTTCTGTCTGGCTCCTCCCTCTGTCTGGCTCTGTCCTTCTGTCTGGCTCTCTTCTGTCTGGCTCTGTCCTTCTGTCTGGCTCTCTCCTTCTGCCTGGCTCTGTCCTTCTGTCTGGCTCTCTTCTTCTGTCTGGCTCTGCCTTCTGTCCCTTCTGTCTGCCTCTGTCCTTCTGTCTGGCTCTGTCCTTCTGTCTGGCTCTCTCCTTCTGCCTGGCTCTCTCCTTCTGCCTAGCTCTCTCCTTCTGCCTGTCTCTCTCTTTCTGCCTGGCTCTCTCCTTCTGCCTGGCTCTCTCCTTCTGCCTGGCTCTCTCCTTCTGTCTGGCTCTGTCCTTCTGTCTGGCTCTCTCCTTCTGCCTGGCTCTCTCCTTCTGCCTGGCTCTCTCCTTCTGCCTGGCTCTCTCCTTCTGCCTGGCTCTGTCCTTCTGTCTGGCTCTCTCCTTCTGCCTGGCTCTCTCCCTTCTGGGCCCGCTTGCTGGGTTCTCCTTCTGCCTGGCTCTCTCCTTCTGCCTGGCTCTGTCCTTCTGTCTGGCTCTCTCCTTCTGCCTGGCTCTCTCCTTCTGTCTGGCTCTGTCCTTCTGTCTGGCTCTCTCCTTCTGCCTGGCTCTCTCCTTCTGCCTGGCTCTCTCCTTCTGCCTGGCTCTCTCCTTCTGCCTGGCTCTCTCCTTCTGTCTGGCTCTCTCCTTCTGCCTGGCTCTCTCCTTCTGTCTGGCTCTCTCCTTCTGTCTGGCTCTCTCCTTCTGCCTGGCTCTCTCCTTCTGCCTGGCTCTCTCCTTCTGCCTGGCTCTCTCCTTCTGCCTGGCTCTCTCCTTCTGTCTGGCTCTCTCCTTCTGTCTGGCTCTCTCCTTCTGCCTGGCTCTCTCCTTCTGTCTGACTCTCTCCTTCTGCCTGGCTCTCTCCTTCTGCCTGGCTCTCTCCTTCTGTCTGACTCTCTCCTTCTGTCTGGGCTCTCCTTCTGCCTGGCTCTCTCCTGTCTGTCTTCCTTATGCTGCTCTCTCCTTCTGCCTGGTTCTCTCCTTCTGCCTGGCTCTCTCCTTCTGCCTGGCGCTCTCCTTCTGCCTGGCTCTCTCCTTCTGCTTGCTCTCTCCTTCTGCCTGGTTCTCTCCTTCTGCCTGGCTCTCTCCTTCTGCCTGGCTCTCTCCTTCTGTCTGGCTCTCTCCTTCTGCCTGGCTCTCTCCTTCTGCCTGGCTCTCTCCTTCTGTCTGGCTCTCTCCTTCTGTCTGGCTCTCTCTTCTGCCTGGCTCTCTCCTTCTGCCTGGCTCTCTCCTTCTGCCTGGCTCTCTCCTTCTGTCTGGCTCTCTCCTTCTGCCTGGCTCTCTCCTTCTGTCTGGCTCTCTCCTTCTGCCTGGCTCTCTCCTTCTGTCTGGCTCTCTCCTTCTGCCTGGCTCTCTCCTTCTGCCTGGCTCTCTCCTTCTGTCTGGCTCTCTCCTTCTGCCTGGCTCTCTCCTTCTGCCTGGCTCTCTCCTTCTGCCTGGCTCTCTCCTTCTGCCTGGCTCTCTCCTTCTGCCTGGCTCTGTCCTTCTGCCTGGCTCTCTCCTTCTGTCTGGCTCTGTCCTTCTGCCTGGCTCTCTCCTTCTGCCTGGTCTCTCTCCTTCTGCCTGGCTCTCTCCTTCTGTCTGGCTCTGTCCTTCTGCCTGGCTCTCTCCTTCTGCCTGGCTCTCTCCTTCTGCCTGGCTCTCTCCTTCTACCTGGCTCTCTCCTTCTGCCTGGCTCTCCAGTCAGCCGTCCGACTGCGCCTCTTCTCTTCTGTCGTGCGCACGCCGCCTCGCACCACGAGGACCAGGTTTATCCGTCCTCGGCTATGCTTTCCTAGTGTTAATGTCGACGTCTGTCAGCTGCATGTCTCTCTTGCAAATGTCCTCAAAGCGTAGTCCAATTGGTCTGATTCCTTCAGCAAGCTATCCGCACGACTGATCCTTTGTGATACGATCAACATCCATCCACATTGCGTATCCAGGCCATCTGAGGCGCCTTACTCTTAGGCTCAAGAGAGCGTACATGCTGTAAGACCTCCGAGGTGGTCATCTTGTGTTGCCAGCGGACATGCATGCAGCAAGCACTGAAAAATGAAAGTGGTTTATGCGCGTTTCTTCACTTGCATATGTCGTCCATGTTTCCCTACCATACAGTAGAATGCCAAGAACGCAGGCCTGATAGACATATAACTTGTGCAGTCATGTGGGTGTTTTCTTACACTCTCTTGTTCAAGTCTGGTCATGAGTGCCACATGTTTGGCGATCCCTGTGTTCGCTTCCACTTCGAAAGACAGTGACGAGGAGGTAGCATATCGAAGATAAGTGAAGATGTCAATCACTTGGAGTGACCATCT
>JAODUO010002422.1:12500-28120 GCA_025642075.2 Ridgeia piscesae
TGCAAGAGTGGAGTTGATAAACGTCTCCTGCCTCGGGCCGTATAACCATAAGTTAGCCAGATCTTACGTGAACAAAGAAAGTTGAACTTACTGTAGCGGGTGGCTTGACGGATGAGGATAACTAAGAAAACACCAACAAGAACTCCGGAGATGTTTGCTGCAACAAAAAGCCCAGGTATATGCTATGTTTGTGAATAAGCAGAACCTCGGAGCAAAACATAAAATGGGATCAATTGAAGCTTAGCCACTCTTATTTTATCATGCTAATGTTCTTTGAGCAATATGTTATATATAATACAGGTTGTATTATGGGAAACATTACAATTACCACCCTAAAGTAAATACAATTTTCTGACAACCTTTCGTAATAAACTTAAAACATATTAACATTTGTTTTGAAACTGCTTTTCCACCATACATTTTCGGCGGTTCCATGCTCCTCTAATTATGGCTCTTGCACTCTGGCTATGTGTTCTATCTGCAGCAGGCAATCACGGCTATCCATACTGCGCTGACCTCTGTAGCAGTTCTGTTGTGTTCCTTCTTCCATCAGGCTGACAGACTATCTATTAGTTTTGTACATCTTATTGCATGCATTTACTCACTAAATAATAAATAAATAAACAAATAAAAAGAAATAAATAAAAGCAAAGAAATTAGATATAGTATTTATTTATTATTAGGCAGTAGCAATAACATGTACAAAATTAATAGATAGTCTGTCAGCCTGATGGAAGAAGTACCACAACAGAAGTATATATCATATATATATATATATATATAGTGGGGGGTGTATGGGTGTGTGTGTTGTGTGTGTGTGTGTGTGTGTGTGTGTGTGTGTGTGTGTGTGTGTGTGTGTGTGTGTGTGTGTGTGTGTGTGTGTGTGTGTGTGTGTGTGTGAGTGGGTGGTTGTTTGTTAAAATTAATTTTATCTTCAGGAAAGCTTACCTACAGTTGTGAGTTTTGGCATTATCATAGAAATTAACGGTAGCTCTAGCCATGCAATAACGGCCCCTTTACGGTATAGCAATGTCGAAACGACTTTCAAGGCGAATATCATACCTATAAACAAGACAAACGATCAGTTAACATCCGACCGAAATCTGTTAATATAAACTTATATTAATCAATTGTAAAATTACAAATATTGACAGTAAACTGCGTTGTTATATTACTACTACATTATCCAGCCATTAGGACTTCTCAAAGCGCGTTATGCGGTAATCCTTAGCAGACCATTTCAAAGGAACACCATCTCGTCTTCTGGGGGAAACATTTAGCCACGCCGCAACTACTATGTAAATACACAACTATCCACTCATGTCTATAACCAGGTATTCGTCCATATAACCGAATGATATGAAGCAACTAGACTGGTGTCCAATCAGGTAAGATTGTTCATCGGAAAGATTCTACAAACCAACCAGATGACCAACGGTTGAGAGGAACTGTAGAACTTGCAATACAGCAAAGCTTGCTCAGCCTAGTCTGCAAGCTGACGTAATCCTGTCTGACGCATTTCCGGGGTGGCTGGCCAATCGCATTCCGGATAACGACGGGACCCACACTCCCGCTGTAGACATTTGATTGCCTTCCAAATTGACGGGTACTAGTGACCATTCAAGTGTCGATACTTGTTGTTCCACGCCTCTGTGACGTTAATCGTGCATGGATGCTACATTCAATGTCGGTCACAGTCTGGACAGGATACAACGGAAAGATTCGCACCATCCCGACGCTTCTCACCTGCGCCAGACCTTGTCTGTATCATTGGCCGTTGACATAGGTTTTGTAGAAATAGTTGATCAATCGTGCTGTCGAAGCTGGGTCAATGGTACCAAGGTGTATCAAGTCAACAGAAACACCATTCGTTGGCAGAAACGCGAGGACATCGTGGATACCACAGAAATGGCGAAAGTTGTTATCGGTATGGCATGTCACAGCAAGCCCCGTCTCACGTATCTGGCGTCAGATGGTAAAACAGAATTGCACATGTTGTCCGAACACAGCTGTCAGATAACGTGAGCATTTTCAAAACCAACGGTACTGGCGCCGGGTTCACTAAGATAAAAAGCTTGTAAGAAAAAAAAGCATCATTAAACAAAATGTGTTGTTAAAAAGCGTAAATACTCATTGCCGTATTACCGAGGACCCTACTTACATGACACACCAGTGGAAATATCCCACTGGCGCGTCATGGAGTTGACAGTTTTCATGAATTCAAGATCACCATTAAGGATCAAAATTTATTTTATAGTGCAAAATCTCGCGTTAGAATGTTCTGGCCACCACCTATTCAGTATAACGGTGAAATATTCGTGATAGGTTGTTTCTGTTTTGCGTTCTTTTTATTCCAACGGGATAGTCACCTCTCCCAGAGACGTCGTCGAGCCGTAAGAACGTTCGGGACTACTACACCATTCCCATCCATGTTCCACTTATCTGCAGCAGCAAAGCAATACTTATTGGCCTCTGTTGCGTAGGCAATATTTGCGGGCCATCGTCGAAGAAGACGAGTTCCACGCGTTGGTGCCCAAGAGCGTGGGTCAAAGGAGGAACAACGATTGGCTAGTTCAGCCAGATTCTCTTGCGTGCAGTACCTGGCAATCACGCGTCGTCCCGCAGCGGCTCTATATAGAATCGCACTGGCGTTCTTAACCCCGTGTTGTTGTAAATATGCGTAAATACGAGCTGACTTGCTTTTCAGGTCCATATTGTTTCTTCTGTAGAAGCCGTCTATGTGGACCTTCCGCTAAGCCACAGTCCTGCTGAAGGGACGATGTAACAAAACCACCAACTGCATTTTGGTATTAAAGCATCCAACGCGACCAATATGTGGCCAAATATATGGATATATGGACTTTCCCCAGGGATATGGCAAACCAATTGTGCATTTTGGTGTTAAAGCTCAAACTTCGGACAATACATAATATAGACCAATATGTAGATATTGGGTACTCGTATGATGCTCGTGTGCGCATGCGTTTGTAAACAAATTGCCGTCTTAGGATAATAAATTGTAGATACATGCCAGTTTATTTCACCACCAAAAATTAAATATGTAAAAATTAACAATACATCTTATATCTAAATATAATTGGTATTAGTAATAGATAGCTGCCTATTTCGTCAACATAAATACGCCGACATATAAGAAATGCTATTTCTATAGAAAGGAATTTTAATAAGCGTTTCACTTTTATCATATTTAACAAACAGTTATGTAAAACTGACATCATTATGACATATATCTGAAATAGGTTACATACATTCCGTTGGGGAACAAGAAGGATGACCAATTCCATCTAGAAAATATAATCTGCCGCCAACTAGTGTTTAACACACTTGTAGTATGACACATTTACGGCGTCGCGGATTTCAAATGTGTTATTTTGACCTTTCTCCGACATTCTCATCTGCCATTTGTAAAATTGACATTTGTTAAATTCAATGTCCACATATCATAACAATTGCATATAAAATAGCAATTGGTGTCCTCTATAAGGGGTATGGATCAGCGATTGCAAACACGCTTCGTTTGATCTACGCCGACACTTGTATCCGCAATTTTTGAAGATTAAAGATGGCGCCGTTAAAGCGGAAGTGAAAACGTTACAGCGCCACCTACCGGATATGCCGACCATACAGCGGGATATGTAGGACGGGTCGTAAAAGGCAGCCTCGAAGACATACGACACGGGAATGGTTACTAGGTTGGCGAGCATACCGCTCACCAAGATAAACAGGAGAAACATTTTGCTGCCGAAATATTTCTCCAACTTCGTCCCCTGCAATTAGAGACCAGGTGCAGCTGATAACGCGTGTACGGTGAGTGGCCTAGAGACGACGGCACTGTCAGAGAAACAACAGGCGAAGATGTAGGTTTGTGAGAACGTATGGGAAGGAAAATAACGGGAGTGAAGAGAATTGATGGGAGAAGCATGGAAGAACTGAGGGTGAAGTGAAGGAACGTTTTAAGAAGAAACTGGTGATAAATAGATTGGAATGGGCCGGTTATGTGGAGAGAAAAGGAGGTGAAAAGCTGGCGAAGATAGAGTAGGTGCCCAGACAATGGCCGGAAAAACAGATGGAGACAATCGAGATTGCGATGGAGGACTGCGTGAAGAGAAAACACATGGAAATGATGGCAGAGTAATGGAGTAGAAGAGCAAAGGAAAGGGGGAACTGGAGACAGTTAATAAAGAAAGTCGTAAGAGAAAAGTTAGGAAAAGTAGAGGAAGAAAAAGAAGACTAACGGAATCATAGCCAATCTCACCCCTGACGATAGGAGTTTCAAGAGGAGAACAACAACGACATTACTAGATGTAGCCTGTGTGCGAGGCAAATTCAGAACCAGACAGCCAATGTGGGAATGACATGCTCCCGTTCAACATTTTACATAAATGATTGTCTGGCGAATTTACAAACAGTTTGTATAGATTAAAATGAGCAAGTGATCGTGGTTAGGCTGAGAGCAATTTTTGTTATTGATATTTGGTGTTTAGATTCATTTATACTTAGAGGAATGCCATACTACGAAACGCGTCACGACAACAAAAAGGGTCAGTCTAGCGTTTGCCTCTACGTTGTGTTGTACAATTATAATTATACTACCGAAAACTGTAATCGGATATTTGAAATGTTGAGATAATTTTGGTATATATCTGGAACATTTACAATAAAAAGGAAAGGTATTTGTTTCTGCAGTGGAGTTATTTGCATTTGTCCTATAATAATGATGTTCTACCCGCTCTGTTCAACAGAAAGATCAATGTATCACCGCAACTTGCAGGTCTCTCCAGTAATTGTTTTGGTTGTTGGGTGGGTGTGTGGGTGTGTGGGTGTGTGGGAGTGTGGGTGTGTGGGTGCGGGTGTGTGGGTGTGTGGGTGTGTGGGTGTGGGTGTGTGGGTGTGTGGGTGTGTGGGTGTGTGGGTGTGTGGGTGTGTGTGGGTGTGTGGGTGTTTGGGTGTTTGGGTGTTTGGGTGTGTTGGTGGGTGGGTGGGTGGGTGGGTGGGTGTATGTGGGTGGGTGGGTGGGTGTCGTCGATCTTATCCGATGTGTTTGTTACTGACAAAACCCTAAGCCCCGTCGCCCGCTAGTGGTGTGTCAATACCTTGGTGTAGAAGGAGATGATGCAGTAGCCGAGGTGGTAGACGTTAGCGTGGAAGACGCTGGACGTCCCGATCCTGTACCACTCTTGTCGGTGCCACACCAGAAGTGTGTCCGTGCAGAAGGACGACAAATGTATTTTGAAATAGGACGCGGATGTCTTGTGAACGGCGAATAGAGCCAAGATCACGAACATAGTGATCGGTGTGATCTTGTAGTAGTACTGCGGTAGGGATTAACGCAGTGAGTGACGCATCAACGCAGTGGGAGACGGACGGACGGACGGACGGACGGACGGACGGACGGTCGGTCGGTCGGTCGGTCGGTCGGTCGGTCGGTCGGTCGGTCGGTCGGTCGGTCGGTCGGTCGGTCGGTCGGTCGGTCGGTCGGTCGGTCGGTCGGTCGGTCGGTCGGTCGGTCGGTCGGTCGGTCGGTCGGTCGGTCGGTCGGTCGGTCGGTCGGTCGGTCGGTCGGTCGGTCGGTCGGTCGGTCGGTCGGTCGGTCGCACTCACGTACGCATGCACGTACGCACGGAAGGACACACATACAGACAAACAGAGTGACAGATTTATAACATGGCTGACTTGATTATATGCAAGTAGATTTATTTTATAATACAAATCTAACACGTTGTTCTCTTGTGACATTGTCAATATTGTGCTTAACCCATTAATACTTATATATATATATATATATATATATATATATATATATATATATATATATATATAACTAAAATCTAAAACTAAACTAAATCTCGTACGTGACGAATGAGTGCAGAGAAACCACGTGTCGTAATTAGCGTTGCGACATATCAGTTATGTATCTGTTTTACTTCCCACGTGTTCACCTCCCATTTTCTCCACATGACCGGCCCACTTCAGTCAACTCCTCGCGAGCTTATTCTTAAAGCATTCATTTGCTCCAGCCTCCACCCGTAATTCCTACATCCTGTGCTTATCAGTTCTCGTAATTTGTTCTACAAAGTGCCGACACGTGTATTTTGGTGTACTTACGACACAGAAAAGGATCAATACGGCGAGCACGAAAAGGGCAGTCGGTGGATCAGTTGGACGGAACACATCCACCTTTCCCGTGTAAAACCGTAGAGGGCTCTCGTCCCAGTAGTACATGCGCATACTCCCTGCAACAACATATATGACGTGTGTGTGGTGTGTGTGTGTGTGTGTGTGTGTGTGTGTGTGCGTCGTGCGCGTCGTGTGCGTGCGTGCGTGCGTGTGTGTGTGTGTGTGCTGTGTGCATGTGTGTATGGTGCGTGCGCGTGTGTGATGCGTGTGTGTGTGTGTGTGTATGTGGTGCGCGCGCGCTGCGCGTGTGTGTGTGTGTGTGTGTGTGTGTGTGTGGTGTGTGTGTGTTGTGTGGTGTGTGTGTGTGTGTGTGTGTGTGTGTGTGTGTGTGTGTGTGTGTGTGTGTGTGTGTGTGTGTGTGTGTGTGTGTGTGTGTGTGTGTGTGTGTGTGTGTGTGTGTGTGTGTGTGTGTGTGTGTGTGTGTGTGTGTGTGTGTGTGTGTGTGTGTGTGTGTGTGTCACCAACTCGCTTTAACTTCACTTAGACTACAGATTTACACGTACCAGTGGGAACATATAGTTGCTGGTAGACATGTCAAAATGAATTCACCTGCGGGAATATATGTTCACTCAACCGTGACCGTTGTTAGAGGCGAACGCGTTACACGCAGCCTGAGCTGCCTAGAGTTTCACGCCGAAAGTGGTATTCGAAAGTTTTCCGTCTCGCCTGTCGTTCGTCTCGCACTGCACGCCTGTTGACCATTGGACCTGTGACGTGTTACGAGTTTTATGTCATTATGCTTTTTATCATAACATATTGGTATCAACGACCCGAACAAAAAGATAACAGAAACCGTGGCCATCTCAAGGAAAACTATTCTCCAACATACACCATAGTAGCGTACTGCACTATTCTAAAGCAAGTCAAAACATTTCATTATCTCGAGTCAATAATAACATCTGACGGCCGATGCGACTTTGAGAGCAAGAAAAAAATTGCACAGGCCAAGGCAGCTTTTTATAACATGAACATAAACATATTGCTTGACATGAGGAAGCGAATATTACAGTGTTACGTCGAGCCAGTATTACTATAATGATTATGATTCCTGGACCCTGAATAAACGCTCATGACACACCATCGTTGCAACTGAAAAGTGTTTTTTTTTTGGAATAACGATGACAATTCCATGGTCAGAAACGAAAAGCAACGACGTTGTCGTTAGGATAGCCAACTACAAAAAAGAGACGATTATTAAAATTAGACTGACACAATTTATAGGGCACATCATGAGAAAGAAAAAACTAGAACATGTATTAATAACTTAAACGATTGAAGGGAAAAGATCAACACGACGCCAGCGAATACAAATAATTGATAGTCTGTCAGCAAGGTGTGGAATGAACGCAACGGAAAGAACGACCGCGAGGTTTGAAAGGCCGTGATCGCTGCCGCTGGAACAGACACTGCACCTACAAGAAGACTCAACAGTCATCAAAAAGAAATTGCTATATTTAATTTACATTTAAGTGATATCCATAGGACCCTTAGATCATCCCTTTCCATACAATGTTGTGTTCCTAAAACTAACCTCAACATTGGCAAACATTCTTTCTCTGTGGCTGCGCCAAACATCTAGTAGAATGAACTCACTCTTACAATTAACTCATCTGAAACTATAGCCACCTAATATAAACAATTAATACACAGTTGTCTGAAATTGTATTTGCACATAACATTTCAGGCGGTTCCAAGCTTGTCACCGTTTGTGATGACGCATGGTTATTTTATTTGTTGCATCTTCTGAGCTTGATTTTTTAAGAAACAAAATACATATGTGACGACGTGGCGTCTGTGTTGGGAGCTGTCCACACTGACCATACGTAGTGTGCCGTAGGCTATCTATATCATCGTAATTTATGTTTGGCCGGATGTAATCAATAAACTCGACAAACTAGCACGGAAAAACAATTTTGATCAACGCCGGGTTGATATTGCGTTGTTGTATAAAGTAATTCGTTTGTGCAATATAATTATTGCTCTTTTCATGCGATTAATCCAAATTTACAGGTATGCATGATTCATTTCAGCTTCACCGTATAGTCTATATCATTATATTATATAAAACATCTTTGTTGATGCACCAGCGTTTATGTATAATTAATAACACTTTTGTTTATTTAATCCAAGAGCGTATTTTGTCTAGTTGTTTGTGTGACGTTTGCTAAATCCTAACGTTCTTTAATGTTTACCTGATGTGTCGCTTTGTCTTCTTATATGCGTACCTGCGTCGATTGAGGGAGTCGGAAACCAAATCGAATCCAGCCACCACACGCAGAATCTGTGTACAAAACGGACGCCATAACGTCGTTCGCGTTTGCTTATTCCGACCTCTGACGTAACCACGTACGCCATCTTGGTAATGTTGCTATTATCCGCAAGAGGCGCCACCATTTCAACAGCTGACATCCGGTTTTGCTCTTCAAGTAGACATGAATCCAAACATTCCGGAAAGTCACCCAAATCAAGCGTACACCATATATATATAGATTGGGGAAGTAACTTCCAAAAACACGTGAGCTTTGTTGTTCGACGCGTACATTACGTTATGATGTCACAAACCTTCCGTTTCGCGACGTAGGTATTGTTTGGGACACGTAAATCAGATTTAAGGTTGATGTTAATGTGCTTATATCGTATTCAGAGAAAATAATTACATTGCTTAAAGTTAGAAATGCACTATCACAAAGATACGTGTGTCCCTTGAGAGGGAAATGAAAGTTGTAAGGTTAGCGTGTATCAATTACATAACAATTGCAAATTAGTGGAAACATATGAAATGTCTGAAAGGACTGTAACGAGGTCCATTAAGCCACCACGTGGGGTTTCCTTAGCTATAACAACACGTGTATATGTTTATTATCAGTGACTTTTAAATGTAATTTTATTTTCAACATATTGTCCCTATGATACTTTGGTGAGTTATCTACGTGAGTTTGGAGGGCCGGTCGGTCAGCTAGATGGGGTATAACATGAACTAAGCCTTCTAACACCCATGTTGACATTGGGCACATCGAATATAGTGCCACAAATTAGGCCATCAACGTTCACAAATGCACCCTTTGTTCATTCGGCCGTGAAAAATGCAAATAACACATATTAAATACTACATCTACCTTTCCTGGCATCGATATCAAATCAACTGTACGCCTAATTTCTCTTCATGAAAGTGAACTGTGCAGAACCTTTATAAACAGTAGTTATAATCCAACTCGCTATTTGATTATTTTAAAGCATGCTTCTTCGAGACATAATGATTGTCTTGCGATGGTTTCCATCCAATCTGCAATTATGAATCAACAATGTTCTATGTAGTGTATCAATAGGTAATAATTACTGGTAACGCTACATCCGCATGCGGAGCAGTATCGCGTTATGCACACTTATGTTTAACAGCAAATTTTCCATGTAAAATTCAACTAATCCATATGCCATTCCACGGGTGAACGAATAGCTATATCGTTAAAGCTAGGATTCCAGCACTTAGGTTTTATTTTTTCATTTAATATTATGTTCAAAGTGTACTGCCTGCCAACTTGTGTTTAGTTACTTTTTAAGTTTGGAGCAATGTTCGCAATTTGAAAGATTCCGCCTGCAACACATTTAAATGGTAAACGAAACACCCCATTTCAAAACAAAATTGATTGGCTGCAATATTGTCGAGGTGAACAGAGTTAACAGTAATAATCTTTGATGTTTAACTTTCCCACATTCTAGACAGCATTAATAGACCACGTAAAATATATAGAAAACTCAACAGAATTATACAGAAAACTAGTTTATAAATAATATTCTATAGAAAGCATTAGGCATAAGTCTATAGAAAAATGTACAGAATACTCCATTGAACTATATAGCTCTTTGGAAAAATCATAATTTGCTATAGCAATTTTTGATAAGGTACAGTACCTTTCATATATGTAAGTTGTTGGCGAAACTGGTCCGATTGGCGTCTCGCTTCTCATAGATTGCCTACCCCGTCGTGCACTCTTGAGCGCCATATCTCGGATGTGATATCATGTTGTTCCAATTGATGTTCTGAAGGTTGCATTTACATTAGGTGCATCGGAATCTCTAACCAGCTTGATTGGACTTTGAATACAAAGCGCATCTAGAAGAAGTGCTGCTAAAGGAAGTATTTCGTGAGGAAGCTAAGAAAATGCAACGTGTGTCAATAAATCATCTCTTCTATAGGCCTAGTGTCCAGTCAGTTCTGTGATACTGTTTAATTGTCTGGGGTGGAAGTTTGTCGGTAATGATTAAAGTGCTGCTCAAACGCGTTATCCGGTCAGCCGGTGAAACCAATAGGATGACAATACCAACTGTGGGTGAACAGTATGAGTCATACGTGACTAAGAAAATATTAAACAATATTTAACAAGATTGCCACCTAGAGATTCAACTCTAGATGGCAGGTGGACTAGCAAGCCATTTGGCTTATCGAGAGTCCAATCTATCTATCTAAGTATACCCCGCCTGTCTTAGGTATATGTCGATTTCATTTTTAAATATATTAACACTACTAGCACCTACACAATCAGGTGATAATCTGTTCGATGCGTTTACTGTTCTTTATGAACAATTTATAATATCTAGTCTACACTGCTTCGTTGCTAATGTAACTCCATGTCCTCTAGTCGTTCTCTCTTCCTTGACTGTAAAAAAAATATTTCTGTCAATATTTTCATACCCATTCAATATTTTAAACACCTCAATCTGATCTCCTCTCAATCTTCTGGTTTCTAGTGTTGTTAAACCACATTCCTTTAGACGCATTTCATAACTAATATTCCTGAGTTTTTGTATCATTTTGGTTGCTCTCCTTTGTACTCTTTCTAGCATATCAATATCCTTCTTGCGATATGGCCTCCATGCTTGTATACAATATTCTAAGTGAGGCCTAACTATTGTTTAATATAGCGGTATTATTAGTTCTTTTTCTTTGTACGCTATATTTCGCCTGATTAATCCAATAATTTGGTTTCCCTTCGCTGCTGCAATTCCACACTGCTCTGATACCTTCATGTCAGCACTAATAGTTAACCCTACGTATTTTTCCTTTAAGGTAGTATTTAGTGCAGTACCACCCATTGTATATTGTGCATCTTCATTCCCATGTCCTGTGTGGAGGCACTTACACTTTCCAAAATTAAACAGCATTTGCCACTTCTCAGACCATTCTATCAACTTATTAAGATCATCTTGTAAATGCTGTCTATCTGCATCACTTTTAATTTTCCTAAACACTTTTGTGTCGTCCGCAAACTTCAACACCTTGCTTGTTATGTCATCATCCAAATCATTGATATATATTAAGAATAAAATAGGTCCCAATACTGATCCCTGCGGTACTCCACTCAAAACCGATTTCCAGTTTGAAACCTCCCCATCAACTACTACTCTTTGTCTTCTATCAATAAATCATTTTTCTACCCAGTTGCTCATACCATTTCATATGCCATGGGCCTTTAGTTTAAGTAGTAGTCTTTGGTGTGGCACTTTGTCAAAGGCTTTTTTAAAATCTAAGTAGATTATATCTACTGGTGATCCCTCATCTACCCACTTTGTGACATCTTCCAAAAAACATAACATATTTGTTAAGCATGACCTCGCTTTTAAAAACCCATGTTGAGATGGGTTTATCAATTTATTTTTAACAAGAAAATCAACCAGGTGATCTTTAATTAGTTTTTCTAATAGTTTGCAAATCACTGATGTTAAACTCACTGGTCTATAGTTCTCTGACATGTTTCTCGAACCTTTTTTAAATAATGGTATAATGTTTGCTTCTTTCCATTCTAACGGAACTATTCCCTCCTCTAATGACAAATTGAACACTGTTGCAAGCGGTTTCCAATAGTAATTTGGGAGGAATCCCATCCACTCCAGGTGATTTATTATCCTTCATATCTCTTATTTTCATAGCTACCATTGTTGGGGTTACAATTAGTTGTCCTAAATAGTCAAACTCTCTCCTTCGAACTTAGTCTTAAGTACTGGTAATATACTAATATCTTCCCTGGTAAACACCGAACTAAAGTACTCATTTAGGTTTTCTCCCATTAAGAATCCCTCTGTTATTATGTTTCCATCACTACCTTCTAGAGGACCGAACTTATCCTGAACTTTCTGTTTAGTTCGAACATACGCATAAAAACTCTTGCTGTCATGTTTGATATTAAAAGCTATTTTTTGTGTTCGTAGCTTCTCTTTGAAATTCTAATTTCAGGTGTAGCTTGATTCTTTATAAATGCTATAGTCTTCTTCACTTCCAGTATGTCTATATGTCTTCCACAAGTCTTCTTTTCAAGGGGACAAATTTGTCAACGACGCAGTCAATTTCACTCTTTAAAATATTCCAGCATTCTGTTGCTGTCTTATTCTTCAGTGTGTTATTCCAGTCTATCTTTGCTAAATATTCCCTCATGTCCTTATATATCTTCCTTTGTGAAAATATTTCCTGTACCTTATTTTTCTATTCCGTTCTCCCTTTACTTTGATGATAAAATGTATCTGGTTGTGATCACTACATCCCACTGGCTCACATATCTTGACATTATCAACAAATTCCTTCTGTAAGCTCAATACTATGTCTAACAAAATTTCGCCCCTGGTTGCTTCTAACACATGTTGAGAAAGGAAACTATCTTGTACTAAATTTAAAAACTCTTGATCCTCTCACCCGGTACTGTTACACCAGACAGCTTCTTCACATTCTGCTTCTTTTTCTAATTTTATTTCATAAGCCTGGATGGATTCTTTAATATATAAAATAACTCCGCCTCCCCTTATTTCTAATCTATCTTTCCTAAACATTACATATCCTGTCATTCCTAATTCGCCATCTGATATATCGTGGCCCAAGATTCAGTTATATCTATTATGTGAGGGTCAATATCTTCTACCATAATGTTTAGTTCATTTCTTTTGTTTACTATGGTCCTTGCATTTAAACAAACACATTTATAACCAAATTCCGTAGGGCTTTCCAGGCTGTTCTTTGCTGATTTCCTTTTGCTATCTTTACCTATGATCGACGCAGGTTCTCGGAGAACACTGCTGCGCCCTTTCCGCTTAGATGGAGGCCATCTCTCATATACATGTCTTCTTTCCCAACAAAATATCCCCACAAATCTACAAATCCAACTCCTTCTTCTTCACACATCTGCTCTACTAGTGCGTTAATTGCCATCCTCTTGCAGTTTCTATATGTTGCTCCCCCCCCCTCATCACTGGCAAGATTCCTGAGAGTATGATCTGTTCAACTCTTGTCTTCTTCAGTGTCTCTACCAACTATAGATCTTTTTACTATCCTGGTTGTTCCATCCCTGTCTGCATTGTTCGTCCCTACATGTACTAATATAGACCCCTTGGCCATGCCCCAATACGTTCTCTACCCGTTCAGTCACATGCTCTACCCTGCCCCGGAAGACAAACAACGTCTTCCCCTTTTTGCTTAATGTCCTGTCTGTCTTTCGCAAAATGGAGTCTCCCATAAATACCCTTTCTGTTCTCAATGCCCCCTCGATCACTGCTTCAGAGTAGCTCCTCCGTTTTGCATCTCCCTGGTTGCTGACTTTTCCCCCTGCCGCTTTCTCTGTTGTTCCTTTCTTTCCTGTCTCTTTTCTTCCTGTCATCGTCCTTGTTATTGACTTCCGTTTGGTCACATCTATTCTCACTTCCTTTCTTCCATTCGTCTTTCCTCCTGTCGCATCTACTTCTCTTATCTCATGTCCCCTTGTCCCTCCCTCCTTCTCTACTGTCACTTTCTCCCCTGTCACCTTCCTGCATGTCATGTTTCGTGTTGTTCTTTCTCCATTTGTTTTCCTTGCAATCACCCTCCCTCCACTCTCCATCCCCTTCACAATATCCGTTAGCCTAGCTAACTCTGCTGTCAGACAGTCCACTTTCCAACACCCTAAACATTGGAACGTAAACCCTTCCTCCGTTGTCTCTGACCAAGATATTCCGCACCCCGATACGGCAAAATCCACCAAGCTGTGGCAGTGGTTACACACCAAGTGCCTCCTTGCCTTCACTTGCCGCTTGCAAGGTGCCATATTACGATTTGTCAAAATCAACTCTTAGTTTATACCAACTTAGTCTTCAGAAAGACTGTTTGTTTATTGTGTTTAGCAACTGCAGCACACTTTATGTTATAAACAACTTACTACCTATGCTACCATGAACAATAAGTTTAGTCTGTCTTGGTACCGTTCCCTAGCGAAAACGTTGGACACTACCTATATAAACAAGGGTTTCCTATTAAAACGCTTCTTTAGTTTTAATAACAATGATACCTATTCACAGTATTATCTTACATATGTAGTTGTTACACTTATTGCTTTATCTCTTATATGCTATATCAAATAAAGAGATTTGCTCAATCTTGTTTACAATTTGTCGAATTCTGGATTACCCTATTATCACCCACTATACTACTCTGTTCAAAAATACTGTTAACTAACAAACTTTAACCAAAACTTCTACTCAATATATGTCCAGTAAAACTTTATGAATTACTACTACTACTACTACTATAGTAGTAGTAGTAAGGTAGTAGTAGTCGTAATCACAGATACTGCACAGTTCGTCATCGTTTTCCTACTACTACTACTACTACTATACTATCTATACTACTACTACACTATTATACTATAAATACCACACTAAGTATAAGTAATAATAGTAGTAGTAGTAGGACTTTATTTTTCTTGTTATTACGACTATACACTACACATTAATAGTAGTAGTAGTAATAGTCGTAATCACAGATGCTGCACAGTTCGTCATCGTTTTCCTACTACTACTACTACTACTACATACTACTACTACTACTACTACTACTAGTAGTAGTAGTAGTAGTAGTAGTAGTAGTAGTAGTAGTAGTAGTAGTAGTTACATTGTTATGTAAATATACCAATATCGTTGTGTTGAGTTAATGTCAATTTGTGCCGCATGAACTCCCTGTGTGGGGCCACATTAAAGGGGAGTGAAGCGGCTGAACAACCACAGCCCAAACATAAGAACATATCATTTACAGCATTTTTCACCGTAATTTGACAAGCACAGCATCACGATATATTTTTAATATTTTTTAAACTGAGGTACTTTCAACACAGGGCGCTGCCATCTTGCCTAGGGCCTTTTCCGGTTTGATTGGCATGTCGTTTACAATCACGGAAGCCGCCAGTCGATAGGCGACGCAGCATAGCTCTCGCAAAAACGGGCCAAACGCATTAAAAGAAACATAATTAAACAATTTAATGCACTGTATGGCTAATAGATATACTATGATTGTTAGTAAGCAACTTTTCACATACTTCCACGAAAGGATTCCTGCAGAAAAAGCAGGTTAGAGATGATGAAGTTGGCGTGTCCCCCGGCGGAAAGTTCGACAAGAGTCTGCGGTGGTCACTTTC
>JAODUO010002423.1:0-12500 GCA_025642075.2 Ridgeia piscesae
TACTGCTATCTAGAAAAACCATTCAGAATTTGTTCGGTAGTTCTCCAAGTAGTATAATTTTATGTTTACGCCGATTTTCTAACTGTATCGTATCCATTGTATTTGTTTTCAAGGCAACTGAAACACAGGCGCATATAATTGATTTATGTATACTAATTTAGTTACACTTCATATAATATACTGTTTTTTCACTTTGAGAAGGGTAGGCCTAGGCAATGTATAAGTCTACGACTTCAGACAAATCCTTTAAGAGCAGCAGCAGCAGCAGCAGCAGCAGCAGCAGCAGCAGCAGCACAGCAGCAGCAACAGCAACAGCAACAGCAACAGCAACAGCAACAGCAACAGCAACAGCAACAGCAACAGCAACAGCAACAGCAACAGCAACAGCAACAGCAACAGCAACAGCAACAGCAACAGCAACAGCAACAGCAACAGCAACAGCAACAGCAACAGCAACAGCAACAGCAACAGCAACAGCAACAGCAGCTGCACAACAGGCACTACAGGGGGAAACCCAGCATCTTTCATCAGCTTCGTCGTTGTGCGTCGTTCGTCGTCGTTCTGTTGTTTTCGTTGTTTTGCGTTCTTTCGCTTCGTTCGTTCGTTGTCTTGCTTCGTTCGTTCGTTCTGTTGTTCGTTCGTTCGTCTCGTTCGTTCGTTCGTTCGTTCGTTCGTTCGTTCGTTCGTTCGTTCGTTCGTTCGTTCGTTCGTTCGTTCGTTCGTTCGTTCGTTCGTTCGTTCGTTCGTTCGTTCGTTCGTTCGTTCGTTCGTTCGTTCGTTCGTTCGTTCGTTCGTTCGTTCGTTCGTTCGTTCGTTCGTTCGTTCGTTCGTTCGTTCGTTCGTTCGTTCGTTCGTTCGTTCGTTCGTTCGTTCGTTCGTTCGTTCGTTCGTTCGTTCGTTCGTTCGTTCGTTCGTTCGTTCGTTCGTTCGTTCGTTCGTTCGTTCGTTCGTTCGTTCGTTCGTTCGTTCGTTCGTTCGTTCGTTCGTTCGTTCGTTCGTTCGTTCGTTCGTTCGTTCGTTCGTTCGTTCGTTCGTTCGTTCGTTCGTTCGTTCGTTCGTTCGTTCGTTCGTTCGTTCGTTCGTTCGTTCGTTCGTTCGTTCGTTCGTTCGTTCGTTCGTTCGTTCGTTCGTTCGTTCGTTCGTTCGTTCGTTCGTTCGTTCGTTCGTTCGTTCGTTCGTTCGTTCGTTCGTTCGTTCGTTCGTTCGTTCGTTCGTTCGTTCGTTCGTTCGTTCGTTCGTTCGTTCGTTCGTTCGTCGTCGTTCGTTCGTTCGTTCGTTCGTTCGTTCGTTCGTTCGTTCGTTCGTTCGTTCGTTCGTTCGTTCGTTCGTTCGTTCGTTCGTTCGTTCGTTCGTTCGTTCGTTCGTTCGTTCGTTCGTTCGTTCGTTCGTTCGTTCGTTCGTTCGTTCGTTCGTTCGTTCGTTCGTTCGTCGTTCGTTCGTTCGTTCGTTCGTTCGTTCGTTCGTTCGTTCGTTCGTTCGTTCGTTCGTTCGTTCGTTCGTTCGTTCGTTCGTTCGTTCGTTCGTTCGTTCGTTCGTTCGTTCGTTCGTTCGTTCGTTCGTTCGTTCGTTCGTTCGTTCGTTCGTTCGTTCGTTCGTTCGTTCGTTCGTTCGTTCGTTCGTTCGTTCGTTCGTTCGTTCGTTCGTTCGTTCGTTCGTTGCGTTCGTTCGTTCGTTCGTTCGTTCGTTCGTTCGTTCGTTCGTTCGTTCGTTCGTTCGTTCGTTCGGTTCGTTCGTTCGTTCGTTCGTTCGTTCGTTCGTTCGTTCGTTCCCGTTCGTTCGTTCGTTCGTTCGTTCGTTCGTTCGTTCGTTCGTTCGTTCGTTCGTTCGTTCGTTCGTTCGTTCGTTCGTTCGTTCGTTCGTTCGTTCGTTCGTTCGTTCGTTCGTTCGTTCGTTCGTTCGTTCGTTCGTTCGTTCGTTCGTTCGTTCGTTCGTTCGTTCGTTCGTTCGTTCGTTCGTTCGTTCGTTCGTTCGTTCGTTCGTTCGTTCGTTCGTTCGTTCGTTCGTTCGTTCGTTCGTTCGTTCGTTCGTTCGTTCGTTCGTTCGTTCGTTCGTTCGTTCGTTCGTTCGTTCGTTCGTTCGTTCGTTCGTTCGTTCGTTCGTTCGTTCGTTCGTTCGTTCGTTCGTTCGTTCGTTCGTTCGTTCGTTCGTTCGTTCGTTCGTTCGTTCGTTCGTTCGTTCGTTCGTTCGTTCGTTCGTTCGTTCGTTCGTTCGTTCGTTCGTTCGTTCGTTCGTTCGTTCGTTCGTTCGTTCGTTCGTTCGTTCGTTCGTTCGTTCGTTCGTTCGTTCGTTCGTTCGTTCGTTCGTTCGTTCGTTCGTTCGTTCGTTCGTTCGTTCGTTCGTTCGTTCGTTCGTTCGTTCGTTCGTTCGTTCGTTCGTTCGTTCGTTCGTTCGTTCGTTCGTTCGTTCGTTCGTTCGTTCGTTCGTTCGTTCGTTCGTTCGTTCGTTCGTTCGTTCGTTCGTTCGTTCGTTCGTTCGTTCGTTCGTTCGTTCGTTCGTTCGTTCGTTCGTTCGTTCGTTCGTTCGTTCGTTCGTTCGTTCGTTCGTTCGTTCGTTCGTTCGTTCGTTCGTTCGTTCGTTCGTTCGTTCGTTCGTTCGTTCGTTCGTTCGTTCGTTCGTTCGTTCGTTCGTTCGTTCGTTCGTTCGTTCGTTCGTTCGTTCGTTCGTTCGTTCGTTCGTTCGTTCGTTCGTTCGTTCGTTCGTTCGTTCGTTCGTTCGTTCGTTCGTTCGTTCGTTCGTTCGTTCGTTCGTTCGTTCGTTCGTTCGTTCGTTCGTTCGTTCGTTCAACATAATAAACCCTCAAATATGTGACGACATCCAATCAATTTTAATTAAAAAAAATGGTGAAAACTAATTCGATTAAGGTAATATTTTGTGCGGAATCTATGACAAGCGATGTTAGTCATTTCGTTCACTCTACTTTGACCGTGGTTAATATTTCTGTACGAACAACAGTCGCATATTAATTGCAGCATGGCTGAATACTTCCCAGACAAGTCGAACGGGTGTCAGCTCCGCTGTCCTGAGTTGTTACAGCAGTATTTTGTAACGGTTAACTCTGCTCGCACCGGTATTATGACCAATCATTGTGTTGGAACCTGAATGTCTTATTTGCCTTTTCACACGACACACACCTCATTCATGCACGCACGCACACCAAGTTATACGTTCCACTGACAGCAGTATTATAGAGCCAGCCAACTAAGCTTACCACACAAAACTAGAACTAACACGTGGCCGTCGATAAGAGAGCATAATGACTTCCTTGTTTGGTAACATGCCGGATGGCGTATCTATTTGAGTCAAAGACGGGATCAATCTTGACACGTGCACGTCGAGACCAGGACGTTGTCTTATATCTGTGCACGAGTGCACCTACTGCACCAGCATCTAGATACAAGCGTCACCGCAAGTTTCAGCAGTGACCTGCATAGTTGAGAAAGAAATTTACAATTCAAGCTTTCTTATACATCACACGAAACAATGGAAGCAGAATTAACGTCGTCTTAAAATAATTCAACGATGTATGAAAGGCAGACACGAATTCACATACATGCACGCACGTACGCACGGTCGCACGCACGCACGCACATACGCACAAAGGCGCAAATACACACACACACACACACACACACTATATATATATATATATATATATATATATATATATACATACATACATACATACATACATACATACATACATACATACATACATACATACATACATACATACATACATACATAAACACATACATACATACATACATACATACATAGATACAGACAGACAGACAGACAGACAGACACAATAACAAAATAATTAAGGAGGTTGCTGTGAAAAGTACAATGCAGTAGTCAGCGAATACACCGCTGCTTACAGGAAAACAACCTCCAAGGGGTACAAGGTCCGACTACCACCTTACACCATCGATAAATTACAAACAGGAAGTAGCTGTATTTGGTCTAACTCTTGCCTGGGCCTGGTCGACGGGTGTGTGTCAGTCGAAACTTGACAGCATCTGACTGTTTTTGTAAGTACACTTTACTTTTATTTGTCTCTTTGTTACCCGCACTTATTGATAAACCTGCTATGATTGTACACATTATGATTGTGCTTCATATATATGTATGATAGAATAGCTAATATTAACAAATGAACTATGGTCGCAATTGCCATCATCCACAGAAGCAGCAACGGCTGAACAACATAACCACGACCACGACCACGACCTTAATCATGATATCGACTACGACAACAACGTCGACCACGAACACGACTTCCACTTCGACCTCGACCTCGACCACGACCTCGACCTAAATCAAATCGACGAGCCACGACCACGACCACGACCACGACCACGACCTCGACCTCGACCACGACCACGACCACGAACACGAACACGACCACGACCACGACCACGACCTCGACCTCGACCTCGGCCTCGGCCACGGCCACGGCCACGGCCACGGCCACGACCACGACCACGACCACGACCACGACCACGACCACGACCACGACCACGACCACGACCACGACCACGACCACGACCACGACCACGACCACGACCACGACCACGACGTCGGCCACGGCCGCGGCCGCGGCCTAGGCCACGACCACGACCTCGACCTCGACCTCGACCTCGACCACGACCACGACCACGACCACGACCACGACCACGACCACGACCACGACCACGACCACGACCACGACCACGACCACGACCACGACCACGACCACGACCACGACCATGACCACGACAAGGACAATGAGCCAAAGATGCAACAGAACAACATCACATACCGTGCATTTAATATTTTTTCTTTTGTTCATGTTTTTCTGTGGCTTGCAGTGTCGAACAAATATAGTGTTCAAGGAAAATACTTAATAATACCGCTGTATAAAACAATAGATAGGCCTAATTTAGAATAGTGTAAGCCGTACAGCAAGAATGATGTAGATATGCTAGAAAGAGTACAAAGGAAAGCAAACAAAACGCTCCCAACAGGCGCAGTGTGGACTAGATATATGAGAACGTTCTATTTTTTCCAAAGAATAATAAATTAATGGAACATGTTATCAACGGATTGTATGGGCGCTTGTAGCGTTAATATGTTTAAAAATAAAATTGACATATACCCCAGAAGGGCGGGACACACTTACAGAGATAGGTTGGACTATCGATAAGCCAAAGGCCTTCCTTATCCACCTGCCATCTACACTTGATTCTCTAGGTGGCAATTGTGTTAAATCTTGTTAAATAAAAACGCAACAATATCGTTTATGTTCACACAAATAATTGGTTAATCGTCGGCACTGTTGCCTCGACATTACCGACAATTGTGGGATTGTTATATGACCTAGTTCACTAATACCTACCCCGGCAACTACTTTTAGTTGGCTACCGATACAAGTATTTCTGCCACTGTGTCTAAGGCTGCCGCTGTCAGCTACGGCTACTGCTACAAGTCTTGCAACGACTGCCGCCACCATCGTGTCATTCGTCGTACGGTTTCAGGTGTACTGCTGCCATGCCGATGAAGATGCTTTGGCTGGCGTCTGTGTTGCTGTGTGTCTCCTGGAGCAGCGTTAGTGGTCAGAGCACCACTGACCTGTGGACAGAGCGTCAGACGTCTCTAATGGAGCACACACTCGACACACTACAAGAGATCAACAGTCGGCTGCTGTCGATGGAGACCCGTCAACAGACGATTGCGAGTCGTCTGGAATATATCGAGAACCGGCAGCCATCGATAGAGAGTCGACTGGAGTCTATCGAAAGTCATGTACTTAACGGTGAGTGCAATGATCATGAATTATACGGAGGACGAATAAGACGTTATGAAGATATGTTATTTCTAACCTTGTTTGGTACTGTTTGGTCAAACTCCCACAATCCACCAGTTTTGTATGCGATGTCCCCAATTTTAGTTTATATATACCAAAGGGGATATCCTCCCACATGCATCAATGTTCCATTTTCGGGCATTATATAACACTCGTCTTTTTGATTTCGTAATGTATTTGAGTCAGCCGCCCAACTCCCACCTTTTTCGAAATAGCTAACTTGTCGTAAGTGCATTATTGATATGAGTCATCTATTTAACTTGCTAGACATATTTGTTGTCGCTATGTATCATAAAATGACATATCATTTCATTATATATTATATTTACTTAAGAATAAAACCTATAATATAAATTTACAATAAATTAGTTTATTTGTGAATTGGAATATTTGTGTACATGTTGATGACACAGGGGCATAGGAGGCGTAATAAAAGTGTCAATGTTAACAACACTCTGTATGCTTATTGGTCCAGCATCGAGGGCGTGTCTCGATATATCCGTAGCTGAAAGTGTAAGATTTTACTAAAAAGCTCGCACGTTGAATCTAATTTCTCAGTAACCAACATATGTGATATTTTTGACTGTAATTGCAAATGGTTCGGGTGAGCTAACGATGTTACGTCTAAGTGTCCGCTACATTCTATTGTAAACGTTTTGAGTGCAAAAATATATTGCTTCAATATCCACCACAACATGCTACAAGCAAACAAGGTTGGTTTCAAGCAGATGTACATTTTAAAACAACCATACTATGAACCAGGGTTCTGTCCACGTGTAAACATAAAGCTCTTATTGTAGTTTTTTCTGTTTAAAATGTGGACTTCAATACCCCGATGGGCTATCTGTGCTCTCCAATTGGAATACGCCAATTTAGGAATCATTTCTGTTAAATGCTCTAATGTTCTAATATTGTTGTCTGAACGTATTTCTAATTGCGTTATATCCTACAACCGTATCTGTTTTGTTTTCCCACTTCAGCCACAACGCCACCAACCGATACGTATGGGAACTACACAGGAAATGGGTGCGTTGCTGGACGCTTGCTCGAGAGAGCAGTGATGGCGATACAGAAGAAGGTGAAGGAGAGCGGCGAGGACGAGGAAACGAATGATGACATTGCCGCACAAGAAGCGAGAGGGCAAGGTGCTGGTCATACACGTACTTCGCTCGAGAGTCTGCTACGGCTTTTGAGCTTGCTCGACAAGGACGATGACGAAGAAACGTCAACTCATTTAAAAAGGTGACGTAACACACTGTTATTATATACCCAGTACGCAGTAACAATTGTTGTAAATATTCGAAATACAAGAACGTCGATTTGCCTTCGGTATGCGATCTTTTATATTATGTCCGGCACGCTACGGCGGGAATATTATGCCGGTCGTTTAGTTATGCTGTAATTATGTTTTTAATAGATACTGTGACGAATGAGGTGTTACTGGTAGGGGAGACCGGGGCTAGTTGTAACAACCACGACACATTTCAAGATTGCGGGTGGGTTTCTTCACCGTTCAAAATTTGTTCATGCCAAACGATCCCCACCGTATCTCCCGCAGATAGCTGTATCATAACTAATAGTCCGCCGTGTTACATATTTGTGGTATAATGAGTTATATGAGGTGTCCTAAAATGTAACAATTTACTCCAATACGGGGGTAAATTTAACATACATGATTAAGCATTGGTACCAATTGTAATAATATATCAAGGTACACAATTTGTGAATTTATTTTAGGCTATATATGTAGCTTGATACTTGAAAATAACGTTATAAACCATGACCAGTACATAATAGAGTACATTTATTATGTAAATTCATCTTTTTAAATGCCTCATTTATTTTACAAAACCGTTTTAATTACCACGCATTGATGACTTAACTATTGTTGTGAATATACAAAATGTGTAGACATGCCATCGAGTCACAGACCTAATCGCAGCGCAGTTCGCACAGGTGACACAAATAGAATAAATAACCAAAATGTGAATTACGTCAGAGTTTAAATGCCCCACACATACACCAAAATGTTAAACCATTTGAAAGCCCACATTTCCTATCCCAACGTATCGTGTCGTAGAATTACCAAGTGTGATTCCAAATTCAAACAAGTCAGTCACACCGTGCGCGTCACAATGAAGCCGTATCTACTTTATTTATTTACAAATTGGTCTGTCAAATATACTTAAAGTTTATTCTCTCCCCGTCAAAATGAGTTACGGTGTGTAAAAGCTACCTGCTATGCTAAAGGTGAAATGACGGAAGAACATTCGACTTTTGTAGAAAGCTGCGATTTTCTTCCACGAAGAATTTACAAATTATGTGAAAGAATAATTTATCCCCCCCGCAGCGAAACAGAAACATACTATGCGTGTAGATTGGTTTACATACATACATATATACACACACACACACACACACACAATATATATATATATATATATATATATAAATATATATATATATATATATATATATATATATATATATATATGTATGTATGTATGTATGTATGTATATACACACACGCATAGTATGTTTATGTTATTTTCAAGTACCAAGCTACTTATATAGCCTAAATTATATATATATATATAGAGAGAAAAAAGTTAATTCACCAATTGTGTACCTTTATATATGTAAATAGTAAAGGTGTGTGTGTGTGTGTGTGCGTGTGTGTGTACGAAGGGAAGTTGAACAATGTCCGCAGCAAGTTAGACATTGCAAAGTCCTGTTGAATTGTGAAACGACATTTGTTTTAATTAATGGGCATCTATGCTGGATCAACCACTCGCATGATGAGGAAATATAATATCGCCGATCTCATCCTCGATTTTGAATTCAAAAGTCATTTTATGGGTCACTCAGGAAAGCAAAGACCGCGGGGCATGTTCTAACGTTGTAACTATTTGCTCTGAGATGAACGTTACAATTTGCCCCGACACCGTCTCGTTCGCATAACACGCAATTATCAGAAACGCACCTCAAATCCTGTTTAATGTTTTATGTGAGATTTGCATCACTGTTGTCATATCCAAATCTATCAACAATAAAACATTAAAAAAACATAAATGTTGGACACACATACGCTTATCATTTAGTTATAGAGAAAATGGAGCATAATATGTTTTATTTAAAATGGTGTACCTCGATGGCGTGCCGATAGATTCATGTGATATTACACATGACATGCTCAAATATATTGGTGAATGTACTGTTGCTTAGCTGATAAACTTATATTAGCGGTTTAGTCCGCAAACCCTCTGTTACAACTTATCCCCGGTCTCCCATACGAGCAATTTCAAATATTTTATTTCATTTCAGCAAAGGAAGAAATTATTGTCGGCTAACTCGCACGTCACATGTTTAATTGAAACGTGTTTGCTTGTTTTTTTCTGAACAAATGTTACACAACGTGTTCACTGAATGTTCGTATTACGTTCGTATTACTATTTCACATTGATTACATTATACGTTCAACGACAAACACCGTGTGTCGATGACATTACAGGTTTGATGTCGTGATGGTAGAGAGGGACAAATCTAGAGCAATGAGGCTGCAGGAAGGACATGGCGGATGGACCCGTAACATGAGCGCTGTAAGCAATATACTAGAATTAAATATAAACAATATTTACCACTCAATTTTTCACAAGGCTTTCCTTTTACAAATCATAGGTAAATGCCCCCCGGTCCATTTAACATGGTGGTCTATTTAAAAGAAAATGTACACGTGTCCACCACATACATTTTTGTTGATTATATGCGCTAAAACGTACTTCGACATTTGATGTGTTATTAAAAACAAGTTTTCTCCAGATTTACCAGTTCTCAAGTCCGGTGTCATATTAAAAGTGGACACCCGACCTATGTTTTCCGTGTGTTGAATGAGTTATAATTTAATTTGTGTACTATGACAAATTCGGCGACAAGAGCTGCACCGACGACAACAACATCGACACCGGCGACAACAGCTGCACCGACGACAACAACATCGACACCGGCGACAACAGCTGCATCGACGACAACAACATCGACAGTGGCGACAGCAGCTGCACCGACGATAACAACATCGACAGTGGCGACAACAGCTGCACCGACGACAACAACATCGATAGTGGCGACAGCAGCTGCACCGACGACAACAACATCGACAGTGGCGACAGCAGCTGCACCGACGACAACAACATCGACAGTGGCGACAGCAGCTGCACCGACGACAACAACATCGACACCGGCGACAGCAGCTGCACCGATAGCAACCTTGACACCGGCGACGACAGCGGGGCGGTCCATTCCAAAGCGGATTACCAGCCGTTGAGAAGATGTTTCAGGAACTGTTCGTCGGCAACACACTGTGAAGGCGAAGGCGACAACTGTATGAACGTCCTCAGTAGTGCCACATTATACGTCATACGTCAATGTGACATCACTAAACGCTCGATCGGTGTGTAAGAGAGCTCTCCAAATCACAGAATACACGTGTGAACATGAATGCGATATCGTAGCAATTAACGAGACGTGGCTGAAGAAGACGAGTGACGACCTGGTTGTTTCTGAAGACAAACCAGCCGGGTTTGTCTTCCAGCATGTGACAAGGTCGTCTCGTCTTGGCGGCGGTGTTGCAATCTTGCACCGCGACATGTTTGCATCGCGGGTTCGTCCTAGTCTCATTGAAATCCGTTTGAGCCTATACGTTCTCTGCAGCACATTTTATAACATTCAACATGCGTGCCGTCTATCATCCGTCTGCTTCAGGTCGATCATCTGGAACTTCCTCTGAATGTTATACTGATTTCGAATGCTTATTTATAGAAACATCTGCTTGTGACTTCACCATTCATTTTGATGATGAAGCGAAATCGGAACCGCTTCATAATTTGCTTAATTCGATCAATCTGTTGCAAAACTTAATTCTCCGAACCATAAAACAGGACACACATTGACCCTTGTGATAAGGAGTGACAGCGATAACTTATTATATTCTGTTGTCGTTTAACCGGACCTGATATGGGATCACTATTGCACAACTCTGATATTAAATGCATTAATACCATCAACTGATACTCCAGAAATTGCCAAGCGCCACTTTCGTAATATGGATGCTGCGGCATTATGTGATGACATCAACTCTGCGGGTTCTGCAGTGTGTGCCCGAGTTGACGGCCAACACACCAAGGATTTATCATCGTCTTTCTGACTGCATAAATAGGTACACTTCTTGGCCCAACCTGGGCATAAAGAACAATTCGCCACATCCCTGGTACGACGCTGAGGTTGACAAAGCAAGATGATAGAGGCGATCATGTGGGAATATGGGAAGTGTTGAGGGCAATGTGATACGCGTAGGGGGATGTTACGAATACTGCCTCATGATATGTTCGTAACCTTGGTGATGTTTTTGACCGTCACAAAATGCAAGATACAAGATAGTTTATTAAATTTCTCAAAGTTGTGGTTAGTACACAATCATAAAAAGCAGTAATTACATAGGCAATCACAGACAAATATTCGATTTTAAGAAACAAGTTTCAAGCATCGACAGTGTGTGCTCATTCCACCTCCGCCCAATGACGACAAGGGAACGTTTTATCAACGACATTATTACATCGCGGCTGACTACTGCAATTCGCGTCTGTACAGCCCGACTGATAACAACATTGCTGGACTGCGGAAAAGCCAAAGTTCTGCCGCCATGCCTCTGTTGTGTATTCTTAACTAGTTGTCTGTACCACAGAGAATCGTCTTTAAGATGTAAGGGTTTACATACATAGCTGCACACAGCGATGTCCAGATATATTTATCCGACCACACAAACCTACATGCATTCTACACGTGAAGGCTGGAGACAACTTGTTCGCAGTCGCAGGAGCGACTTTGTGGAACGCTTTGCTTCATGGCATTAAAACGTTTAGCTGTCTGGCAACATTCAAGACTTCCTTTTCTCGCGGAATACTTTAATGTCTGCATTATTTTTATCGATATTTTATGTTACCCTATTTATATATTTATGATACCTTGTTGCCTTAGTTCAACAAAAGAATTCATTTTATTCAACTTAGACGTTTTATCTAAGCATATTATTTAATGTATTTCATTACTGTGTGTTTGTTTATTCTGCTAATATGTAATTATGTTTCAGGATTATGCCAAAGGATGTTAATGCATTTTTAATTACCATATTACGTACGTAAGAATCGACAAGATGTAAAACGCCACGAACAATTTATAACTGGATGTGGAGCGACATGAAATAAAATACATCATTATATTGTTATTGTTAAAGCTGTGTTCGAAAGTTACTAGTTCAAACCAATAATAGCCAAGTCAGTACCTTTCATGATGTAACACTGTTTTGACAACAGTGTACAATTGCGCCTATCAGAATGGGACATATTTAACGTTTGACCATCAGCAAATAATGACTCCAACTTCCAACTCACTAACACAAACAGTGGGTTCCTTTGTGGCCGGTGCAGGGACAAAGAAGTATTTACCTATTTAATCTTTCTGTAGGTATGAAGCTCGTTTATTATGTCATAGTAATTAATGAATAATTTATTCAGCATTTTCAAATGGAATTGACTTATTCAGAATCGCTTAAACTAAGGCTTGTCAAGTTTGAATAACTAAACAATGCTTATTTGTGTCCACC
>JAODUO010002423.1:17500-22500 GCA_025642075.2 Ridgeia piscesae
CACACGCACACGCACACGCACACGCACACGCACACGCACACGCACACCACGCACACGCACACGCACACGCACACGCACACGCACACGCACACGCACACGCACACGCACACGCACACGCACACGCACACGCACACGCACACGCACACGCACACGCACACGCACACGCACACGCACACGCACACGCACACGCACACGCACACGCACACGCACACGCATTGGAAGAAGCAGAAGAGAGATCGGCTGTCGTCAATTTCAAGGATACAAATATACATCAATCACGGTTCATAAGGGAAATATATATAATGACGCTTCACTCTGTTTCAACTGATCACGAATCACAGTGATTAAAAAGGGCTGTCACGTTTCATAGGGACATAATTTTGCAAAACACCCATCAAGAAAATACCCTCTGCACCCATCCAAAGCCACAATCATAATTTGCCTATTTTAAAAGGATATTCCAGTTAGTGACATATTCACACCATTTACTAAAATCTGTATAATATATTGGTTGTGCTTAGTAATTGCGCACAAAGATCGTTAGTAAACAATTAATTATGTTATAATTGTATCAGAAACATTCCATGTTGGATTAAGGGCGCAGCCATCTTGAGACGTAAACCGTTTACGTCACTGGCGCATGCACGTTCGAACATCCTAAGTCTGTCCAATGGTTTTTTGATGCATCTAGTACGTCGCGGATTGCTTATATCACAATCACAATTATTAGCGAAGATTCCGCCAATCCTTGCCTTTTTTAACAATGCGCCAGTGACGTAAACGATTTGGCTTACGTCACTGGCGCATAAGTCTCAAGATGGCAGCGCCCTGAATCTAAGATAGCATGTTTTATGGTACCATTAAACTATAACTAATTGTTTATTAACGATCTTTGTGCACAGTTACTAGGCACAACCAATATAGTATGCATATGTAAGTTAATACTGTGAGTTTTTCTTTGTCTAATGTCATCTGATATGGGCTAACATATCAGATATATATCATATGAAGGATACAAATTCGAATTGTGTCTTTACACGATTTTGTGCCCACTGAAAGCCTAACATCTCCTGGCTTCAGATATATAAAAAGAAGATCTAAACTGCCCATAGCTAGCATGACAAGGGGATTATTTTTACACACAAAATTAATATGAAAGTATTACGTTATAATGTTGTCTGTCGTTAACGTGCACACGTTGTGACATGTGACTTAGTTAGCATTAGTACGCTGTTCTGCCGCAGATGTTCTGTTGAAGAGTACGATCTAATAT
Source organism: Ridgeia piscesae (assembly GCA_025642075.2). Taxonomy (NCBI): domain Eukaryota; kingdom Metazoa; phylum Annelida; class Polychaeta; order Sabellida; family Siboglinidae; genus Ridgeia; species Ridgeia piscesae. The sequence continues at coordinate 18,774 of JAODUO010002423.1, forward strand.
TCGTTGGGAGGATTGCACATGAATCTCCATAGAGGGACTGAAGAATGAATGGAGTTTGATATAGCGAAAGACATCGGGGAGTGGACGCAGTTGGTGGACATGACAGTGCCAAAAAATAAATAAATAAAAACAACAAACAGAAATTAAGGATTTAAACAAGGCCAAACCCATCCAGGAAATACAGAGAACAAATATGAAAACAACACTATAGATTTTAATATAGCATTAGTTAAGTATAAAATCAGTTGCCGTTCGAATTAATCAAATACTAGTGTACCGGCACAATTGCGCGGTTGACGAGCTGCCATACATTGGCGGTCGTATCGGATGTGTACGTTGACTGTTGGCAGGTGGTGATAGACTGCTCTATTTCAAACATATGCAGCCTGTTTGGAGGCATATTGTTAGTTTGATATACGCAAAACTAAAGGATCCGCCAAGACATAAATGGGAAATTAAGATGTTATGCATAATATAATATTAATACTATAATTGTTGATGTGGCAACGCCTTGATTTATGTTGCTTTGCAGCGAGTTGTGTTGTCGTATAGTTTCCGAAACGAAGATTGGTGTATGGGTTTTGTCGGGTGGTGAGGCAGTAATTGAATGTGACGTAAAATGTTTAAGTAATCAAGACACTAGCCATGCGTAAGACAGAGCCGAATGTCATAAGCCTTATTACCATTATTTGATCTGAGAAAGAGTTCTGTATTCGTAAACGTGTCGCAGTTGCTGTGCATATCGCGCATGTGATACATCAGGCTTTTAACAAGATTTAACAAGATTGCCACCTAGAGATTCAACTCTAGATGGCAGGTGGACTAGGAAGCCATTTGGCTTATCGAGAGTCCAACCTATCTATCTAAGTATACCCCGCCCTTCTTAGGTATATGTCGATTTTATTTTTAAATATATTAACACTGCTAGCACCTACACAATCAGCTGATAATCTGTTCCATTCGTTTACTGTTCTTTGTGAAAATGTAAATTTTCTAATATCTAGTCTACACTGCTTCTTTGCTAATGTAACTCCATGTCCTCTAGTCCTTCTCTCTTCCTTGACTGTGAAAAAAATATTTCAGTCAATATTTTCATATCCATTCAATATTTTAAACACCTCAATCTGATCTCTCAATCGTCTGGTTTCTAGTGTTGTTAAGCCACATTCTTTTAGACGCATTTCATAACTAATATTCCTGAGTTTTGGTATCATTTTGGTTGCTCTCCTTTGTACTCTTTCTAGCATATCAATATCCTTCTTGCGATATGGCCTCCATGCTTGTATACAATATTCTAAGTGAGGCCTAACTATTGTTTTATACAGCGGTATTATTAGTTCTTTTTCTTTGTACACTATATTTCGCCTAATTAATCCAAGAATTTGGTTTCCCTTCGCTGCTGCAATTCCACACTGCTCTGATACCTTCATGTCAGCACTAATAGTTAACCCTAAGTCCTTTTCCTTTAAGGTAGTATTTAGTACAGTATCACCCATTGTATATTGTGCATCTTCATTCCCATGTCTTGTGTGAAGGCACTTACACTTTCCAAAATTAAACAGCATTTGCCACTTCTCAGACCATTCTATGAACTTATTAAGATCATCCTGTAAATGCTGTCTATCTGCATCACTTTTAATTTTCCTAAACACTTTTGTGTCGTCCGCAAACTTCAACACCTTGCTTGTTATGTCATCATCCAAATCATTGATATATATTAAGAATAAAATAGGTCCCAGTACTGATCCCTGCGGTACTCCACTCAAAACCGGTTTCCAGTTTGAAACCTCCCCATCAACTACTACTCTTTGTCTTCTACCAATAAGCCATTTTTCTATCCAGTTGATCATTCCATTTCCTATGCCATGGGCCTTTAGTTTAAGTAGTAGTCTTTGGTGTGGCACTTTGTCAAAGGCTTTTTAAAATCTAAGTAGATTATATCTACTGGTGATCCCTCATCTAGCCACTTTGTGACATCTTCCAAAAAACATAACATATTTGTTAAGCATGACCTCGCTTTTAAAAACCCATGTTGAGATGGGTTTATCAATTTATTTTTAACAAGAAAATCAACCAGGTGATCTTTAATTAGTCTTTCTAATAGTTTGCAAATCACCGATGTTAAACTCACTGGTCTATAGTTCTCTGACTTGTTTCTCGAACCTTTTTTAAATAATGGTATAATGTTTGCTTCTTTCCATTCTAACGGAACTATTCCCTCCTCTAATGACAAATTGAACACTGTTGCAAGCGGTATGCTGATTTGTTCTACAATTTCAATAGTAATTTGGGAGGAATCCCATCCACTGCAGGTGATTTATTATCCTTCATATCTCTTATTTTCATAGCTACCATTGTTGGGGTTACAATTAGTTGTCCTAAATAGTCAAACTCTCTCCCTTCGAACTTAGTCTCAAGTACTGGTAATATACTAATATCTTCCCTGGTAAACACCGAACTAAAGTACTCATTTAGGTTTTCTGCCATTAAGAATCCCTCTGTTATTATGTTTCCATCACTACCTTCTAGAGGACCGACCTTATCCTGAACTTTCTGTTTACTTCGAACATACGCATAAAAACTCTTGCTGTCATGTTTTATATTAAAAGCAATTTTTTGTTCGTAGCTTCTCTTTGAATTTCTAATTTCAGCTGTAGCTTGATTAAGTGTTTCTTTATAAATGCTATAGTCTTCTTCACTTCCGGTATGTCTATATGTCTTCCACATCATTTGCTTGTACTTGATTTTTCTAATGGCTTCCTTCGATAAGTGTTTCTTCTTTAACCGTTTCCCCTATTTTTTCAAGGGGACAAATTTGTCAACGACGCAGTCAATTTCACTCTTTAAAATATTCCAGCATTCTGTTGCTGTCTTATTCTTCAGTGTGTTATTCCAGTCTATCTTTGCTAAATATTCACTCATGTCCTTATATCTTCCTTTGTGAAATTTTTCCTGTACCTTATTTTTCTTGTTTCACTTGTCAGCCACACTTCTTCCGTCCTACAGTATTTCTCATGTTTCACTTTCAAACTTTTTCAAATAATTGGTATACGGATTATTGAGCACTCATAATCATGCTGAAGAGTTCAAACTTAGTATCTTCGAATGGCTTAGCAGCGATGTTTTATGCGAGACCACCGCCTCCTTTCCATTTAATTTATACTAATGTTGTCATATATTGCTTAAGCGATGTTTCTTATGTTTCTAATAATATAATGTATGTTTTCACTCAAACACACATACACACACACACACACACACACACACACACACACACACACACACACACACACACACACACACACACACACACACACACACACACACACACACACACACACACACACACACACACACTCACTCACTCACTCACTCACACCACATCCTTTTCAGTTGTGGCTGCAGATCTACGTGACCAGTGCAAACGTCTACACTATGACATAGGTACTTATTTATTTAAATCGGTGGACTACAATTGGCGTATATAAGTAATTTATGTAGTTAAACGAAACACAACCGGTAATCTGGGAGAATGACCTGACGACACAGTCAGTATCGCAAAAACAGTGAACATGCCAGATACGTAAATCAGTGCAGCATAATTATAGGTTATATAACATTATATTTGTCAGCTTTTGTCGAGGTTCATCTCCTGTACAACGTCGCTCGTGACATGTTTATTTTACTTTCATCGACATAGTACTTTGCTGCTCTCTGTAGTCAAATA
>JAODUO010002424.1:0-28263 GCA_025642075.2 Ridgeia piscesae
TGCTTACCAACTTAATGTGTCATCAGCTACTGTGCAGAGATATTTTCATAGTACCTTGGATGTCATGTATGTGAAACTGAGTTTTGTGATTAGATGGCCAGAGCGTGCACAGCTGAGGAAATCTATGCCTATGTGTTTTAGAGCAGCATATCAAAATAAAGTAGCTGTCATCATTGACTGCTTTGAACTATTCACGGAGAAGCCGAGTGGTGCCCTAAATCAGGTTCAAACTTATTCCAATTATAAACACCACCAAACTGTGAAGTATTTAATAGGCATTGCTCCGCAAGGAATGGTCACTTTCATTTTGAATGGTTGGGGTGGTCGCACATCTGATAAGCATATTGTTGAGAAGTCAGGTCTGTTGAATAACTTGTTGCCTGGGGATATCCTGATGGCTGATCGTGGATTTAAAATTAGTGATGATGTCGCCTTTTATCAGGCAAAGCTCGTAATCCCAGACTTTACTAAGGGGAAAAAACAGCTCTGGTCGTTAGGAAATTCCGGATTTTTGATGGGGAAATTCCACTGGTTTAATAAAATGTATATTTTAAAAACAGTTCTGGTATTTGTCAAGTATGATAGACATCAGCATTGTATTACAAAATACACTTCAGAAATGTAGTTTAAATCTTTAATCCATGTTTTCATACAATCAACAACATGAAATATAACACACGGATTATGCAATACATACAGTAAATGTTTAATATACAATGTCAATGCCAATATTGATCCAAAAGGTTAATCATAACATAACACTTCAGAAATAGATCCATTGAAACACTTGACTAATCATCTTATTTCCGCTTTACAGTCTCGCTTTTGCATTTTGGACAGAACCACTTGCCCTTCGGCACACGATTTACCTTTAAACATTTGACATGGTACACAACACAATAGTGTTAGTTCGATACCAGGTTTGTTCGATACCGATCGATACCTGAATTTTGTTCGATACTCACGTTGTAATTAAGTATAATTTTCACATAGAAGTTCCCAGTAGAAGCACAGTATGCAACAGAAGTAGTGCTGGTTCGATATCAATCGATATATTACTGGTTTGATACCAGAATTCTTCGATACCGATCGATATATTACTGGTTCGATATCAGAATTCTTCGATATCAATTGATACTAGATTTTTAGTCGATACTCAAAATTTACCTTATAAGTGTAATTCAGTACAGTAGAGATCTCCAAAGAAACACTACTATCCACTTAGACTAATGCCACAGAAACACAAAATGTTTCACTTGTAGGGAAATATGTGACAATTTTATAGTCATGCAAACAATGATTAATATGCAATTTTCTATTTATGTAAGTACACAAACAACAGTTTCAATATAATTGATTACTGTTGTAAAACTGAAAGGTAATTGTAATATAATATTAAAACAATAAAGACGACTGCAATAAAATACCTAGTGACAAATTAATTAATTAATTGCACTTAATTATTTAAAATTAATAACAGTACTTCACCCCAGCTGTTTGTAAATACACTTTAATATAGCAGCTTAATTTCAAGTCAATGTGTCTCCTAAAATGACCATCAACAAATACAGCTGAAACAAATGAAACATACAAATAATATGTTATTATTATATAAAAAACCTATCACTTATAATAGTGTCACTGCCAGCACAGCTGAACCCTCACTGTTATAACTTTTTTATTATTAATTCTATCATAAAGATAATTGTGATTTAGCATCAAAACTGTATAGATGATTACAATAAAATAACACTAATTAATAATTGAAAAAAATATTAATTAAAATTACAATTGTACTTCCCAGTTCACACCAATATTTTTTTAATATAAAACTTAAATTACCACGTTATCAAGTACACATAACAAGCCCCATTATGTTTTTGCAACTGTTTTCAAGAACAGGTCAGTTTCTTCCTCTACCTCTGGCTCTGCCAGTGGTGAACCTGTTTGGCCAGTGCCAGTGTCACAGTGGCAGTAGATGCAGTAAGCGAATCGTCATCGTTAATCAGTCACGTTGTATATGTCACTTCTTGACGCTGTGGCCGGTTACTTAGTAGATTCGGCAATCGATGGCGATTCGCTTCGACTGTAACTTGATATCCACTGCTTGCTCATTGTCGAATATTTCGAAAGAACACGTTCTCGAGTCAACGGCAACGTTCTCGAGTCCACAACGTCGACGACGTCGACATGCCGTACGCTGCAAAACAGCGCCACCAAACGGAACCCGGATAAACAAAGCCTCCGCATTGCGCTCGAATAATTATTTATATTAACAATATTATTATTAAACTAGTTTCATAAATACTAGTGCGTGCAATAAACACTATAAAAATGCTATTGGATGTGTGTTTTTGTACGCGTAACCGTAAGTAAAGTAGGGAGAAAGATGACATGGTAGTGCCACCAAGCGAGAGCGTCACGTACGATCCTTGGTTTGGATAACGAGGCTAAGCGAAGTCTGACCTAGGCTAAGATCGCTCACAGAAAACAGTTATTATACAAACTAACTCTACAATAAAGTTTTAGAAAACAATTCACATTTTATGTTATATTATTTTTAAACAACCACGCCTTAGTCAATTTAGGCTGCGAAGCACTGTAGTGATAGCTCCCGTAAACAACGTCGTCATCAACAATGTTGCGTCTTCGCATCGACATCGTCGAATGGACTCGATGTCAAGTATCGAAATATCGAAGGTATCGAAGGTATCGAAGGTATCGTAGGTATCGTAGGTATCGAAGGTATCGTAGGTATCGAAGGTATCGAAAGTATCGAAGGTATCGAACAGTGGGCGTTCGATACCAAAAGTATCGAAGTATCGCGATACCACTAAATATCGGTATCGAACTTTCGCAAGTATCGCGATACTTCGATATATCGACACAACACAACACAACACAACACAACACAACACAACACAACACAACACAACACAACACAACACAACACAACACAACACAACACAACACAACACAACACAACACAACACAACACAACACAACACAACACAACACAACAGTTTTCATTGTCACAACAAATCATCTTTTGGCCATCATCTTCTCCACCACAGATACAATACTTGCTAGTACTACCTGACTGGACAACATCATTGCTTGGCACCAATACTGATTTTGTGGTGAAATACTTCATACATAGCTCAGGCATTACACACTTAGCATGGAAGAGCATGCCCTGATTTGACTTCTCAGCCCAACACACACTATCTGGCACTATCCTCTCTATGTACAACATTTGGGGCGACCACACAACAAAATCACAGTATTCCCGATTTGTCACAAACAACTGCATCTGCACCTGGTGGTAATGTTGTTGTGTTATTCTAAGTCTGAACTTCCCATCACTCTCTACAACCATCCAGTCTAGACTACTCATATTACCATCCCGCAAAGTGATAGGACATTTTACTTCAACAACCCCCCACCCCACAACATGTACAATTTACTAAGCCATCAGGCATAGCTCCAAACATTGGGTATTCAGTGTTCAAGAACAACCCACAAGCTGCATGGAATGCCGATGCTGTCACCCTGCCTGCCCTCATAGTAAACCACAGTTTGCTCTTACTATGTGCCTTTGTCTGCTCCATAACAAATTCTACCTGTGCATCACTTACACTGATGTCGAAACTGTCACAGTAGGTCAGAATGTCCACATAATTGTCAATAGTGATGTCAGAGTTATACAGCTGTCCAAGATGTCTTGCAGCCATGTTGGAGACAGACTTAGGCACAAAACTGTCACTGTCGTGCTGTGCAGGGATAGCACGACTGCATTTGGGCAAGCACAATGCAACTGCGCAAAGAATGTGACTTGTTCATGTTTTGTTGGTGAGGGTATGTTGTGGTTGCATGCTGGTGTGTGTGGAGTTGAGGCGTGTGTGTTCACTAGCGCTGGGGTTTTGTGGAGTTGTAGCGTGTGACACTAGCACTGGGTTTTGTGGAGTTGTAGGGTGTGTGTATCACTACAGTTGGGTGGGGAGTTGAGGCTGTGTGTTCTACAGTTTGTGTGTGGAGAGGGGGTGTATCACTAACCGGGGGGTGTGGAGTTTGCATGTGGTTTAAGAGTTGGGTGTGTGGGGCAGGGTTGTGATCACTAGCAGCTGGGGTGGGAGTTGAGTGTTTATCACTAGAGTTGGGTGTGTGGAGTTGTAGGTGTGTGTGTATCACTAAGTTGGGGTGTGGAGTTTGGGGGTGTGTGTACACAGCAGGGGGGGTGGAGTTGTAAGTGTGTGTGTATCATGGCAGTTGGTGTGTGTGGAGTTGCAGGCGTGTGTGTATCACTAGCAGTTGGTGTGTGTCACTGTATGTGTGTGCAGTTGTAGGGATGACTGTTTCAAGCACAATGCATTTCGAAGAATGTGACTTGTTCATGGTTGGTGTGTGTGGGGTTTTAAGTTGTGGTATCACTGGGGTTTGGTGTGTGTGGAGTTGCAGGCGTGTGTGTATCACTAGCAGGGGGGTGGATTTTGTGTGGAGTTGTAGGCGTGTGTGTATCACTAGCAGCTTTGGGGTGTGTGGAGTTGTAGGTGTGTGTGTAGCACTAGCAGGGTGGTATGTGTGGAGTTGTAGGCGTGTGTGTTTTCAATTAGCAAAGTTGGTGTGTGTGGAGTTGTAGCTATGTGTGTCTCAATAGCAGTTGGTGTGTGTGGAGTTTTAGGTGTGTGTAGCACTAGCAGCTGGTGTGTGTGGAGTTGTAGGCGTGTGTGTAGCACTAGCAGCTGGTGTGTGTGGAGTTGTAGGCGTGTGTGTATCACTAGCAGCTGGTGTGTGTGGAGTTGTATGTGTGTGTATCACTAGCAGTTGGTGTGTGTGGAGTTGTAGGTGTGTGTGTATCACTAGCAGTTGGTGTGTGTGGAGTTGCAGGCGTGTGTGTATCACTAGCAGTTGGTGTGTGTGGAGTTGTAAGTGTGTGTGTATCACTGGCAGTTGGTGTGTGTGGAGTTGCAGGCGTGTGTGTATCACTAGCAGTTGGTGTGTGTGGAGTTGTAGGTGTGTGTGTAGCACTAGCAGCTTGGTGTGTGTGGAGTTGTAGGCGTGTGTGTATCACTAGCAGTTGGTGTGTGTGGAGTTGTAAGTGTGTGTGTATCACTGGCAGTTGGTGTGTGTGGAGTTGCAGGCGTGTGTGTATCACTAGCAGTTGGTGTGTGTGGAGTTGTAGGTGTGTGTATCACTAGCAGCTGGTGTGTGTGGAGTTGTAGGTGTGTGTGTATCACTAGCAGCTTGGTGTGTGTGGAGTTGTAGGTGTGTGTATCACTAGCAGCTTTGGTGTGTGTGGAGTTGTAGGCGTGTGTATCACTAGCAGTTGGTGTGTGTGGAGTTGTAGGCGTGTGTGTATCACTAGCAGTTGGTGTGTGTGGAGTTGTAGGTGTGTGTGTATCACTAGGCAGTTGGTGTGTGTGGAGTTGTAGGCGTGTGTGTATCACTAGGCAGTTGGTGTGTGTGGAGTTGTAAGGGGTGTGTGTATCACTAGGGAGCTTTGGGGTGTGTGGAGTTGTAGGTGTGTGTGTATCACTAGCAGTTGGTGTGTGTGGAGTGGCAGGCGTGTGTTTATCACTAGCAGTTGGTGTGTGTGGAGTTGTAGGTGTGTGTAGCACTAGCAGCTGGTGTGTGTGGAGTTGTAGGCGTGTGTGTATCACTAGCAGTTGGTGTGTGTGGAGTGGCAGGTGTGTGTTTATCACTAGCAGCTGGTGTGTGTGGAGTGGCAGGCGTGTGTTTATCACTAGCAGTTGGTGTGTGTGGAGTTGTAGGTGAGTGTGTAGCACTAGCAGTTGGTGTGTGTGGAGTTGTAGGGTGTGTAGCACTAGCAGTTGGTGTGTGTGGAGTTGTAGGTGTGTGTGTATCACTAGGCAGTTGGTGTGTGTGGAGTTGTAGGTGTGTGTGTAGCACTAGCAGTTGGTGTGTGTGGAGTTGTAGGTGTGTGTGTTTTCACTAGGGAGCTTTGGGGTGTGTGGAGTTGTAGGCGTGTGTGTTATCACTAGCAGTTGGTGTGTGTGGAGTTGTAGGTGTGTGTGTAGTCACTAGCAGCTGGTGTGTGTGGAGTTGTAGGCGTGTGTGTATCACTAGCAGCTGGTGTGTGTGGAGTTGTAGGCGTGTGTGTATCACTAGCAGTTGGTGTGTGTGGAGTTGTAGGTGTGTATCACTAGCAGTTGGTGTGTGTGGAGTTGTAGGCGTGTGTGTATCACTAGCAGCTGGTGTGTGTGGAGTTGTAGGCGTGTGTGTATCACTAGCAGCTTTGGTGTGTGTGGAGTTGTAGGCGTGTGTGTATCACTAGCAGTTGGTGTGTGTGGAGTTGTAGGCGTGTGTGTATCACTAGCAGTTGGTGTGTGTGGAGTTGTAGGCGTGTGTGTATCACTAGCAGTTGGTGTGTGTGGAGTTGTAGGCGTGTGTGTATCACTAGCAGCTTGGTGTGTGTGGAGTTGTAGGCGTGTGTGTATCACTAGCAGCTGGTGTGTGTGGAGTTGTAGGCGTGTGTGTATCACTAGCAGCTGGTGTGTGTGGAGTTGTAGGCGTGTGTGTATCACTAGCAGCTGGTGTGTGTGGAGTTGTAGGCGTGTGTGTATCACTAGCAGTTGGCGTGTGTGGAGTTGTAGGCGTGTGTGTATCACTAGCAGTTGGTGTGTGTGGAGTTGTAGGCATGTGTGTATCACTAGCAGTTGGTGTGTGTGGAGTTGTAGGCGTGTGTGTATCACTAGCAGTTGGTGTGTGTGGAGTTGTAGGCATGTGTGTATCACTAGCAGTTGGTGTGTGTGGAGTTGTAGGCATGTGTGTATCACTAGCAGTTGGTGTGTGTGGAGTTGTAGGCGTGTGTGTATCACTAGCAGTTGGTGTGTGTGGAGTTGTAGGTGTGTGTGTATCACTAGCAGTTGGTGTGTGTGGAGTTGTAGGTGTGTGTGTATCACTAGCAGCAGGTGTGTGTGGAGTTGTAGGTGTGTGTGTATCACTAGCAGTTGGTGTGTGTGGAGTTGTAGGCGTGTGTGTATCACTAGCAGTTGGTGTGTGTGGAGTTGTAGGCGTGTGTGTATCACTAGCAGGGTTTGGTGTGTGTGGAGTTGTAGGGGGTGTGTGTGTAGGGACTTTTCAGCAGGGTGTGTGTGGAGTTGTAGGTGTGTGTGTATCACTAGCAGTTGGTGTGTGTGGAGTTGTAGGCGTGTGTGTATCACTAGCGGTTGGTGTGTGTGGAGTTGTAGGCGTGTGTGTATCACTAGCGGTTGGTGTGTGTGGAGTTGTAGGTGTGTGTGTATCACTAGCAGCAGGTGTGTGTGGAGTTGTAGGTGTGTGTGTATCACTAGCAGCAGGTGTGTGTGGAGTTGTAGGCATGTGTGTATCACTAGCAGTTGGTGTGTGTGGAGTTGTAGGCGTGTGTGTATCACTAGCAGTTGGTGTGTGTGGAGTTGTAGGCGTGTGTGTATCACTAGCAGTTGGTGTGTGTGGAGTTGTAGGTGTGTGTGTATCACTAGCAGTTGGTGTGGGTGTGGAGTTGGGAGGTGTGTGTGTGTTTACTAGCAGTTGGTGTGTGTGGAGTTGTAGGCGTGTGTGTATCACTAGCGGCTGGTTGTGTGGAGTTGTAAGTTTTGTATATCACTAGCAGTTGGTGTGTGTGGAGTTGTAAGTTTTGTATATCACTAGCAGTTGGTGTGTGTGGAGTTGTAGGCGTGTGTGTATCACTAGCGGTTGGTGTGTGTGGAGTTGTAAGTATGTGTATATCACTAGCAGTTGGTGTGTGTGGAGTTGTAGGCGTGTGTGTATCACTAGCGGTTGGTGTGTGTGGAGTTGTAAGTATGTGTATATCACTAGCAGTTGGTGTGTGTGGAGTTGTAGGCGTGTGTGTAGCACTAGCGGTTGGGTTTTTGTGTGGAGGGGGGTTGGGGGAAGTATGTGTGTATCACTAGCAGTTGGTGTGTGTGGAGTTGTAGGCGTGTGTGTATCACTAGCTGGTTGGTGTGTGTGGAGTTGTAAGTATGTGTATAGCACTAGCAGTTGGTGTGTGTGGAGTTGTAGGCGTGTGTGTAGCACTAGCAGTTGGTGTGTGTGGAGTTGTAGGCGTGTGTGTATCACTAGCAGTTGGTGTGTTTGGAGTTGTAGGCGTGTGTGTAGCACTAGCAGTTGGTGTGTGTGGAGTTGTAGGCGTGTGTGTAGCACAAGCAGTTGGTGTGTGTGGAGTTGTAAGTGTGTGTGTGTAGCACTAGCAGCTGGTGTGTGTGGAGTTGTAGGCGTGTGTGTATCACTAGCAGTTGGTGTGTGTGAAGTTGTAAATGTGTGTGTAGCACTAGCAGCTAGTGTGTGTGGAGTTGTAGGTGTGTGTGTAGCACTAGCAGTTGGTGTGTGTGGAGTTGTAGGCGTGTGTGTATCACTAGCAGTTGGTGTGTGTGGAGTTGTAGGCGTGTGTGTAGCACTAGCAGTTGGTGTGTATGGAGTTGTAGGCGTGTGTGTAGCACTAGCAGTTGGTGTGTGTGGAGTTGTAGGCGTGTGTGTATCACTAGCAGTTGGTGTGTGTGGAGTTGTAGGTGTGTGTGTATCACTAGCAGCTGGTGTGTGTGGAGTTGTAGGCGTGTGTGTATCACTAGCAGCTGGTGTTTGTGGAGTTGTAGGTGTGTATCACTAGAAGCTGGTGTGTGTGGAGTTGTAGGCGTGTGTGTATCACTAGCAGTTGGTGTGTGTGGAGTTGTAGGCGTGTGTGTATCATTAGCAGCTGGTGTGTGTGGAGTTGTAGGCGTGTGTGTGTATCACTAGCAGCTGGTGTGTGTGGAGTAGTAGGCGTGTTTGTATCACTAGCAGTTGGTGTGTGTGGAGTTGTGTGTGTATCACTAGCAGTTGGTGTGTGTGGAGTTGTAGGTGTGTGTGTAGCACTAGCAGTTGGTGTGTGTGGAGTTGTAGGTGTGTGTGTAGCACTAGCAGTTGGTGTGTGTGGAGTTGTAGGTGTGTGTGTAGCACTAGCAGCTGGTGTGTGTGGAGTTGTAGGTGTGTGTGTAGCACTAGCAGTTGGTGTGTGTGGAGTTGTAGGTGTGTGTGTATCACTAGCAGTTGGTGTGTGTGGAGTTGTAGGTGTGTGTATATCACCAGCAGTTGGTGTGTGTGGAGTTGTAGGCATGTGTGTATCACTAGCTGTCAGTCAGCACTAGTAGATTGCAGATTTAAGAATATTTGTCTCGACGTATGTTAACAATTGATGTTACTGATATTAAAAATGGCTGTGTTACAAAAATGTAAACAGCCATAGTTTAATCAATTTATTACAATTCTTAAAAGCTGCCACTGTTTCTTATAGGGAATGATGAGTATTTCAAACTGTGTTTAAGTCTCCATTCTAGATACAATCTGAATGAAAACATGTAAACAACATAAGCTCAAAACAATGTTCTGAATTATAATTACGTTACCATAGAATTGTCCATAAACACGCAGAGGTGTTTTCTTCAGACTGAAACCTGTCAGGAGATCAGCAATACATTCTAGAAGAACGAAACTAAGCTTACCAAAGTTGTGTCCTCTCAACTCTCTTAACTATGGCTCCAGATGCTGGAGTATGACTGAACTCGACCTCAAACACCTGTCTACCTTCCACACAAAATACCTTCAAAATATAATGAGGATATTCTTGCCATAACAAAAATCACACAAAAATTGCTTAGAATGACCCGATGGCCTTATGCAGGATAACAATTTTACCAGTCAAACATCTTTGGTAGACACGTGGATGTTAATTCATGTGTAGCCAGTTGAGATGTGTTAATGACCTGAAATAAACTACATCTATTTTCAAGGCATAACTCCCATTATATATGATTTTATTATACATTTTTGCTCCTTAGTTTTTACCCGTCCACCACCCATCCAGCTATGTTTCAACCCATCAACAACGAGTTTCACCCATCCAAATGACGGATCGACGGGTCTCTGCATATAGCTATTCTGACATAAATGATATACAGTCTATGGGCAGTTCAGCTGTGTCGGATGTACATTTTGGACACTAGCTATTCTCTGCATCAAGGGATACACAGTGCCACAACTTTTTACCATCAGATATTATAAGAACCCACCAGGACATAATTGTCCCATATAAACTGTGTTCCCTCCTGTAACCATTTTAGCCATACAATGAAAAACATGCATGGTGTTGGATGTATTTACACGGACCTACAATGTTCACCTTTGTAAGGTTATGTCCAAAACTCTGTGAGGTGTGAGGGTACACTGCAAACACTGTGTAATATATCCAGAGGGCAGATGTGTTGTAAATATGTTGACAAAAAACAACCAAATAAAATGATGTGTTTGTATTGTATAGAAAAATTACAGATGAGTTTGTTCGGACGTATTTTTATTTGGTTTCAGACGTACGCATGTGAAATACAACATACCTACCCCAGAGGGGTAGTAGTTATAATTATGATTATATTTTCCAAATCAGGTATCCATATTGACAGAAACACAATTAGGAGCTTATATTGAATCCTCTCCGGCTATAGATGTTGTCAGTCGGACTCTTAAAATTCAAAATGTTGATATTGTTCACTATCATTTATAATATGTTCAGCTAAAACCACATAAACAACCGCTTACTAAAAATTCGGCCAAGTTCCAAAAACAACATGGCTTTAATACTGCTTTAACTCACCTCCACCCCAACCAATATTTGTATATGTGTCCTGAGTCATGCAATGTTCATGATTCAAAACTATTCAATAAATGTCACTCTCAGTTTACATGTTTCACCCATGAGATGGCGCCACTGTAGAATAGATCTCCTCAGTGCTGATACATGTAGTAATCATAGATCAAAACCCATCAGGCTTTTATATAGGATCACATTTTTGCAGTCCAAAATTTACCTAAATTAATGCCATTATCCACCTACTGGGTACTTCCGGAGTAAGGTACTTTAGTACAACAACAAATTTAGGCCATGCATGAAAAGAGATTACTTCCCAGTGGCCCTGCTGTTTAATTATGACGATGTCATATGACAGGGCAGGCTCCCTCTCAGCTCACCTTGCTGCCCGCATAAATTATATTGGCCTGGCAAAATAAGAAGAGACAGGGAAGGGAGAGGGAGAGGGAGAGGGAGAGGGAGAGGGAGAGGGAGAGGGAGAGGGAGAGGGAGAGGGAGAGGAGAGGAGAGGGAGAGGGAGAGGGAGAGGGGAGAGGGAGAGGGAGAGGGAGAGGGAGAGGGAGAGGGAGAGGGAGAGGGAGAGGGAGAGGGAGAGGGAGCGAGCATGGTATCCCCTTCCAACCCCCACTGGCCAGCATGGAAAGGTAGGCCAGTAACACCAGCATGCAAAGTTTTATAAAGCTTTATAAAGCCATGGCCCCAGTCCCCAGGGACACTGAAAGAGTCTATGACCAAGGAGGCGTTTCTTGTCAACTGAATATGAGAGAACCAATGGACATCGCATAGCACCATCTGGAAACCATATGAAGTAAAAATGTCTAGAGAAAGACTGGCAAGACTGTGAAGAGACGAACTAGATGACTACTGGAAGTGTATAGTGCTGGTTCAATATTCGATATATCGAAGTATCGCGATACTTGCGAAAGTTCTATATCGATATTTAGTGGTATTGCGATACTCAATATTTTTGGTATCTACCTACGATACCTACGATACCTACGATACCTACGATACCTTCGATACCTTCGATACCTTCGATATTTCGATACTTGACATCGAGTCCATTCGACGACGTCGATGCGAAGACGCAACATCGTTGTTGATGACGACGTTGTTTACTGGAAGCTTTCACTACAGCGCTTCGAAACCTAAATTGCCTTAGGCATGGTTGTTTAAAAATAATATAACATAAAATTATTTATTGTATAGTTAGTCTGTATAATAACTGTTTTCTGTGTGCCATCTTAGCCTAGGTCAGACTTCGCTTAGCCTCGTTATCCAAACCAAAGATTGTACGCGACGCTCTCGTTTGGTGGCACTACCATGCCACCTTTCTCCCTACTTTACTTACGGTTACGCGTACACAACACACATCCTATAGTATTTTTATAGAGTGTTTATTGCATGCACTAGTATTTATGAAACTAGTTTAATAATAATATTGTTAATATAAATAATTATTCGAGCGTGATGCGGAGGCTTTGTTTATCCGGGTTCCGTTTGGTGGCGCTGTTTTGTTGTTTGGTGGCGCCACCATTTGCCGTACACGACGCCCACAACCAAGACGAACGACAAGTCGCAACGTTCATCGCTAATTTGGCACTTTTCCAACAAAGAGTGTCTGCTATGCTAGAAACGTCTCAAAGATAGCGGGGAGATGCATCCAATTTGATGAAACATGTCACCAATCAAGAAGCTACCAAAATGTGATGATCAACTTTCATCGTACGGCATGTCGATGTCGTCGACATTGTGACTCGTGGACAACGACGTCGCATTGCCATCGACTCGAGAAGATGTTCTATCGAAATATTCTACAATGAACAAGCAGCGGACATCAAGTTACAGTCGAAGCGAATCGCCATCAGTTGCCGAATCTACTATGTAACTGCGGCCATAGCGTCAAGAAGTGACATATACGACATGACTGATTAACGATGACAATTCGCTTACTGCATCTACTGTCACTGTGACACTGGCACTGGTCAAACAGGTTCACCACTGGCAGAGGCAGAGCCAGAGGTAGAGGAAGAAACTGACCTGTTCTTGAAAACAGTTGCAAATACATTATGGGGCTTGTTATGTGTACTTGATAACGTGGTAATTTAAGTTTTACATTAAAAAAATATTGGTGTGAACTGGGAAGTACAATTGTAATTTAAATTAATATTTTTCTATTATTAATTAGTGTTATTTGATTGTAATCATCTATAGTGACTATACAGTTTTGATGCTAAATCACAATTATCTTTACGATACAATTAATAATAAAAACGTTATAACAGTGAGTGTTCAGCTGTGCTGGCAGTGAAACTATTATAAGTGATAGGTGTTTTTATATAATAATAACATATTATTTGTATGTTTCATTTGTTTCAGCTGTATTGCTGATGGTCATTTTAGGAGACGCATTGACTTGAAATTAAGCTGCTATATTAAAGTGCATTTACAAACAGCTGGGGTGAAGTACTGTCATTAATTTAAAATAATTCCGAGTCTTTATTGTTTTAATATTCTATTACAGTTACCTTTTAGTTTTACAACAGTAATCAATTATATTGAAACTGTTCTTTGTGTAATTAAAAAATTGAAAATTGCATATTAATCATTGTTTGCATGACTATAAAGTAAAAAAATTATGTGTTTTTGTGGCATTAGTCTAAATGGATAGTAGTGTTTCTTTGGAGATCTGTACTGTACTGAATTACACTTATAAGGTAAATTTCGAGTATCGACTAAAAATCTGGTATCGATTGATATAGAAGAATTCTGGTATCGAACCAGTAATATATCGATCGGTAAAAAATTATTCTGGTATCGAACCAGTAATATATCAATCAGTATCAAAGAATTCTGATATCGAACCAGCACTACTTCTGTTGCATACTGTGCTTCTACTGGGAACTGTGTTCTATGTGAAAATTGTACTTAATTACAACGTAAGTATCGAGTATCGAACAAAATTCAGGTATCGATCGGTATCGAACAAAACCAGGTATAGAACCAGCACTAGAAGGGTACCATCTAATCTGGCAGAGAGAACAACACAATATAGGCAGATGTGGAAGCAGCATGCTGAGGACTTCGCCCAATATTGTCCACGCGATGCCTCCACCTCCGAAGCCGAAGGTTCGCAAACTAACCACAATAACAAAGTTTTTCACGGCAAAACCGACACCAACTGTTACGGCAACACCTTCACCGCCGACGACATCGACTTATTATTTTATTGATGTTTTGTAGTAATTGCGAAGGTAAAATGGTGTACTTCGTTTATGATGATTTTACAGAATGTATTATTCTGTTATGAAGAGTACGGCAATGAGGTTGTTTTTGAAGATTTATTTATAATTTGTTGTAGACATGTAACATTGCTTGACAGTACTGTATATAATGACTGCATAATTTATGTAATTTTGTTATTTACACTGCGACATAATGTAACTTGTTTTTTTTATTAGGCATGGTTGTAATAATTGAAAAATGTCATTAAATAAGACATTATTATATAATATATTATTGTTGGTGTGTTATTGCATATAAAAAATAAAATAAGATAGCATAGCAAAAAAAGGTCTTCCCAAATTGTAGACATGTATCATTAGGTTTTTACCCAAAGTTGTGACTGGCAAAAATTTGATCCTGCATAAAGCCCTGCTTTGTACTCATTTCATTCTGCTGTTGACAGTAACACCTTGCGTGCACCTTGAGTACAGAGCTTCAGATGTCTCTTTCACTGTCTTTCAGCGACTGTGAATGTTGTGAAAGAATCTAAAGTCAGTTGCAGTGAATATGTCAAATGTTTATGAATAAACATACAACACAAAATTGTGAATGTTGTTTTATTTAAGAGAAACAATAAATATCTTAAACTTTTTACAAAAAACATTATATGCCAATTTAACGTCTTTCATTAATTCCTGCTTATATGTTAACCTACCTGGTATATAGGTATGTAATTAATCTTACTCAATAATTCCTACACTTACAGCTATCTAGCAAAACAAAACTAAATATTTTAGTATGTAAAAACTGAATGGAAATGAAACATGTACACATTTATCTGTATAGTAGAAAATCTTGTATGCATTCAGCCCATTTCCATGTGGGGATAATGTACACAGGTAACTAGTCAATGTGAACCCTTTTTTTATGAAAAATAAGTATGATCTACTGTTTCTTATTATTCAGTATAATGTTTGAAAATTATGTTTTGTCACTGGTGATAGATGAAATCAGATTCAAATTCTTTTTTAAAATATTTATTAACAAACAGGTAATTTAAAGGCTTATAGGATATATTAGTAAACAAATTTATTTTGGCGGTAGAATTATCATCAATGAAAACATTCATACTGTCATCTATAATATTATGTTTTTGCTACACATTGTTATATGTCTTAGAAGGGAAGAAAAATCTAACAAATGCATTGGGACTCGCGTTACAATACTTTATTTTTATTGACTCGTGTTACACGTGACTCACGTTACACATATTCAGTGTCCAATATCACAGTATAGATTCACTAGATATGGATATAGTTTGTATCATTTAATAAAGTATAAAAATGAAGGAGGAGATTTATAATGGGCAGTCAGTCTTAGATTACCAAAGGGTGCTGTATAAAGTTAAAAAAATGGTGACTCGCGTTATGCAAAAATTACCACCTCAGTGTAGAAGCATCTCTTAAAAAATACACAACAGACTCAGAAATATTATTGTCATAATACATAAGACTAAGGCTTTAAAAATAACAGCAACTGAGGAAACCAGTGCTAATGGTTGAATGTAGCATTTTCACATAAAGCATTGTGCAAATATTGAATTTTTTTCTTTCCTATAACTTTAAGTTATGTCCTATCAAAAACATGTAATATGCCATTGAAATTCAATGAATAAAATGTCAGACCATTTTCCTAATTTTCATGGAAATGCCCATCTGGAATATATTCATAAGAAGATACAAAAATTACAATGCATAGAATCTTACATAGAATTAATTCTATGCATTGTAATTTTTGTATCTTCTTATGAATATATTCCAGATGGGCATTTTCATGAAAATTAGGAAAATGGTCTGACATTTTATTCATTGAATTTCAATGGCATATTACATGTTTTTGATAGGACATAACTTAAAGTTATAGGAAAGAAAAAAATTCAATATTTGCACAATGCTTTATGTGAAAATGCTACATTCAACCATTAGCACTGGTTTCCTCAGTTGCTGTTATTTTTAAAGCCTTAGTCTTATGTATTATGACAATAATATTTCTGAGTCTGTTGTGTATTTTTTAAGAGATGCTTCTACACTGAGGTGGTAATTTTTGCATAACGCGAGTCACCATTTTTTTAACTTTATACAGCACCCTTTGGTAATCTAAGACTGCCCATTATAAATCTCCTCCTTCATTTTTATACTTTATTAAATGATACAAACTATATCCATATCTAGTGAATCTATACTGTGATATTGGACACTGAATATGTGTAACGTGAGTCACGTGTAACACGAGTCAAGAAAAATAAAGTATTGTAACGCGAGTCCCAATGCATTTGTTAGATTTTTCTTCCCTTCTAAGACATATAACAATGTGTAGCAAAAACATAATATTATAGATGACAGTATGAATGTTTTCATTGATGATAATTCTACCGCCAAAATAAATTTGTTTACTAATATATCCTATAAGCCTTTAAATTACCTGTTTGTTAATAAATATTTTAAAAAAGAATTTGAATCTGATTTCATCTATCACCAGTGACAAAACATAATTTTCAAACATTATACTGAATAATAAGAAACAGTAGATCATACTTATTTTTCATAAAAAAAGGGTTCACATTGACTAGTTACCTGTGTACATTATCCCCACATGGAAATGGGCTGAATGCATACAAGATTTTCTACTATACAGATAAATGTGTACATGTTTCATTTCCATTCAGTTTTTACATACTAAAATATTTAGTTTTGTTTTGCTAGATAGCTGTAAGTGTAGGAATTATTGAGTAAGATTAATTACATACCTATATACCAGGTAGGTTAACATATAAGCAGGAATTAATGAAAGACGTTAAATTGGCATATAATGTTTTTTGTAAAAAGTTTAAGATATTTATTGTTTCTCTTAAATAAAACAACATTCACAATTTTGTGTTGTATGTTTATTCATAAACATTTGACATATTCACTGCAACTGACTTTAGATTCTTTCACAACATTCACAGTCGCTGAAAGACAGTGAAAGAGACATCTGAAGCTCTGTACTCAAGGTGCACGCAAGGTGGTTACTGTCAACAGCAGAATGAAATGAGTACAAAGCAGGGCTTTATGCAGGATCAAATTTTTGCCAGTCACAACTTTGGGTAAAAACCTAATGATACATGTCTACAATTTGGGAAGACCTTTTTTTGCTATGCTATCTTATTTTATTTTTTATATGCAATAACACACCAACAATAATATATTATATAATAATGTCTTATTTAATGACATTTTTCAATTATTACAACCATGCCTAATAAAAAAAACAAGTTACATTATGTCGCGGTGTAAATAACAAAATTACATAAATTATGCAGTCATTATATACAGTACTGTCAAGCAATGTTACATGTCTACAACAAATTATAAATAAATCTTCAAAAACAACCTCATTGCCGTACTCTTCATAACAGAATAATACATTCTGTAAAATCATCATAAACGAAGTACACCATTTTACCTTCGCAATTACTACAAAACATCAATAAAATAATAAGTCGATGTCGTCGGCGGTGAAGGTGTTGCCGTAACAGTTGGTGTCGGTTTTGCCGTGAAAAACTTTGTTATTGTGGTTAGTTTGCGAACCTTCGGCTTCGGAGGTGGAGGCATCGCGTGGACAATAATATGTAATGTTTATTCGTAGCCACGTGAGTCGCTAACGAGGCCTCGTTTTAAAGTTGATCATTCCCGGAGTCACTCCAGACATAAACGCCATAAAGTCGAAATGTTAATAATATACAGGCAAATAACACTTGTATATTTTATTACGGATATAAATTCCCTCACGTATATGTAATTTATATGTATTTTTGACGCTTTGAAAAGTGTGCATAATCCGTATTATGAAGTTTGCGTTACTAGTTAATTCATTCCCATTATTATTGACGTGTGACACCCCAAAGGAATTAACCAATCACGTATGCTATTTGCGAAATGGTTGTTGGGGCATTAACGCATTGCTTTGACCCCTCTCGCAGCAAATGAAACCACATGTACGACTGCCGCTGTGAGTAGGCGCCCTACACGCATGCGTAAAATGAGCTTCTTGCGCTGCGCTACTGCTACGCCTGCAGTGTACGCATGAATAGTGTGGTGGTAGGCATCTTTGAGCGCCGTGCGTCCGGAAAATGCTGAAGTAATGCTAGGAATTCACAGTACTGGAAATATTTGTTTCTGGGGGATACAGAACACGTTATATTCCAGTGATGACACAGTGACACCCGTCATATAAACTGCCAGGACGGGGCCTTATCACACTGCGACGTTGTTACCCGTCCTCGAAAAAAAATTCCTCCATCCATATTTGAAATTGCCCGTCCAAATGACGGGTGGACGGGTCTCTAGATAAAGCTATGGTACAAAGAGCCATGATGCAAAGAAGGCAAGGGAACAGAACCTGTCTTTTTGTCTGAACAAAGGAATAAGAAGAAAAAGAGGCAAGAGATTGTGAGGAATTGAGTACCCAAATGCCGAGCCCTGAAGAAGGCAAGAGTAAATAACAATGCCAGTTGGGAAAGGCAACAACAAAAGTAAAGACGATTTTGGATCAGTCACTCCCACCAACTCTGAAAGGGACGAAAGCTGTAATGTGAAAACTGTACAGCACAGTTCAAAATGAGGCATCACCCGATCAAGAACAATCTTAACTACGACAAAGCCAGATGAACACAAAGGTGCTATTCCTGTGGTCCACATTGAAGCGGTCAAGTTGTTTTACGCTAGAGATAATATGTTTAGTTGGTCTTTATAATAAAACTTACATGTAAATGGTTTTGCAAAATAATTGTAACGGCAACTTTTATGAAAAACAATCACCTGATGTATTTCTTTTAAAACAATAATAAATTTCTGGATTTAAAACACCATGTTCAAGTGTGCATTACTTCCTATACAATTATACACTATTTTAGAAGGTTTATGTACGTTTTAAAATGCAATATTGTGTGTTATCTAAATTACAGACTGAATAATTCATTTTGGTCAAGATAAAATATGCATAATGACTTATCTGTGATAATGGATTTCATGTAACGCGAGTCACAGTAACGTGAGTCACGCTGATTATCTAATATATTTATTTGTTATTAACAAAATTTCAAATCACTAATGACATTTTTTGAAACCCTATTTATTTGTGTTTCACACAAGGGTATTCATTGTTTGCTATCATTTATACTTTATGGAGAAACTTGTCATGTATCAAGTGACGTTATTGTGCTTTCCATTTGCTGTAACGCGAGTCACGCTATCTATGAAATCAAATTTTCATTTGTTTATACAGTGGAACCCCTCATGAACGACCACCCTCATTTACGACCACCCGCTTTTTACGACCGTTTTTTCATTGACGGAATGTCTACGCTGTATAAACGTTCCCTCACCAACGACCACCCGGCAGACGTGACCAACGACCATGGCAATTTGAATTTTACCCCTGACAAACGACCATCCGATAGGTGGCCAGCACATTTGTTAACCTAAATATCGCAATGAACTCTCATTAAACGCATGACTAACGTGCACGGACGCGCGTAATGCCATAAAAACAATAAATCGCCTGATGACGACCATTCATTTTGGCGATCTTTTACTTTCTGACCGAATTATGAAAACGACATCTAACAGCCGCTAGACTTTCCTCACATATCTTATATATTCATAAACACACACTATGTTATAAACTTAAATCACTTACGTTATTGAAACAAATCAAATTCACGAAACAAACTCGCGCAAGAACTTGCCAGCCAGCAAGACATCATTCATGGCAGACATGGTCACCGTCGGTGGCTACGCTAACTCTGTGATTAAATATCCATATTGTGTATGAGTAAAGTTTAGAAACTTGTGTATGATTAAAGTTGAGAAACGTAGGCTACGTTTTATGTTAGTTTAGGATAAAACCGGAATCCAGATTTAGCGACACCACGATAATATATCGACGTAACACCACGGTAATCTACGGCCTAGGCGATGTCGACTTTAGGTTAGCACGATTTAGATTTATGAATTTTATTCTTCACAGCAATTTAAATGATTTAATTTTATGACCTAGCTTATGTATATGTAATATGAGTTATTAGAGAAGTTTCGGTGGCTGTAAGAGGTCGTTTTCATGATTAGATCAGAAAGTAAAAGATCGTTTTGCGGAGCTGGAAAGAACAACAAAATGGCCACCGCGGTGCGTTTACTCAGACGCCATGAGGTGGCAGCACTTTTTAGCCCTTCAGACAACATTTTAAATAAATTAAATGAGAATACTTTTTATCAGATATAATAAAAAAACGATTCAAAATGAGAATACTTTTATCAGATATTATTTAGAAAAAAACGATTCGAAATTAAACTTATACTGAAACGTGTCACACATAAAATAAACAGAATAAATAATTTTGTTGTTGTTAATATGTTTTTATTTTCTACTTTTTATTTTGTGTATTTTACTTTTTAGTGGTTGTAAGCGCCCCCTAGTGTTGATGTTAGTCGTTGTAAGCGCCCCCATGTGTTGAATGTTGCAAACCCCTCAGGAGAGACCACCCCTCTTTTAAGACCGCCCCAATCTGATTTGGGGGGCGGTCTTACATGAAGGGTTCCACTGTATCATTTAACTGTACTGTGCAGACCGTCCAAAACCGCCCAACCCCTCATACGTGCAGACCGTCCAAAACCGCCCAGTAAACTCACAGTTCGTGAGCCTTTCATTTACCGCGATCACATCCTTCTTTTACATCTTTATAACTAGCTAGCTCAAACTGCTGACCTAAGCTCTATGTAGGTCACGGAAACATGTGCTGTCGCCATCACTGCCCTCCGCACTCCGCCCGGGCCCGTCGGCGTAAGTCCATAGACATGGACTGCCGGGTATTTGCCCGGATTCTCTTTTGGGAATCCAACTGGCGGGAGTATTTTTGTCCGGCCAGTTCTGTCAAACGCCTAGGTCGTACTAGGACTCCGGTAGCACAACAGGACTGATTATTCGCGCCCCCAACGACGGTTGAAACGTCGCTAATCGCGTGTTGGTAATATCGGCTGTTCGCGAATACGGTTGTTGTACTAACGGTCACAGTCTTGGACCATCTCCGGGGTTGGCACCGGAGAAAACCCAAGAAAGCTGCCGCGATATATGCTACATGTCTGTAGGCTAGCCCGCTTGTGGCTGCGCATCTAATAGCGCGGGTTGTTGCAATCTTTACATGTTGTCAGGCACCTGCCTTTCTGAAATGGAGCAGCGTTTATACTATTCCATTCCATACTTAATCAGTCCACTGTGAACAAGTGTTGTACTTGTTGTCGACTGTAATACCGTGACAAGAGACACTTGTTCGGATGATTATAGCCACCGTGTATGAGTCTAGTGCAGAAGGTGGCATGTTTGTGAGTCGTCGCCATTACAAATTGAAATGGCGAAGGCGAAGTAGCAAAAACGGCTAATACTAGAAAAATACAACTGAAAAGTGGTCTGAAAACAGCCCATTATATTGCACAGGTCAAAAGAAAAACAATAAACCATAACTTTGTTTAAACAAATTATGATATCAGCTCATAAAACTGATAAATACGGAGCTACGCGAAGGCAAGACTTAAACAATGGCGGCGCCAAGTAAGAAGAGAAGAGACTGTGATTGGATGGAGTGGTGGGAGCATGGGGATAGGTAATTTTTTCATTTTATGAATTATGGCGAGCAACTTGGGCGCAGCCAAGTCTATTGCACCTTGTGAAGCGACGGAGCCAGGCTAAGTCCATGTTAGGCAATAAATTTATGTGTTTATTATATACATTGGAGTTGTTTACGTCAAATTATCTGACAATGCATGGCAGTTAATTATTAAAATGTCAAATAAATTAAAAAAAAAGAGGCAGTAATATATATATATATATATATATATATATACAAACCTGTACTTATTTGTTTATTTGTTAATAATTAAAATGTCATATTTGACTTGTGTAAATGAACAACTTGGACTTGCAGCATTGTTATTCTGCATAACAATATGTTTGTTTACAGTGCAGTCCGGGTATGTCAAACCTCCACAGACCCAAGGAAATACCTTAGTTATAAGCATATAGATAATATGCATACATGATACATAAATAGCCACATTTAGCCAAATTAGACACAGTTGGCCTACGAGCGGCTCATCATTGATACAGTCGGCACACCATTGGCACCCGAGCATGAGCCGCCGAACAAACATCCTGCGGCTCGCAGGCGGTTGCCGAAGAAGGCCCGATAGTTTTGCCGCACTCGAGCCGCCCTCGACCCACTCTAATTGTGCTGCCTGAGCAATTATCTTAACGATACAATTAATTAAAAAAAACAGTTATAACAGTGAATATCCAGCAGTGCTGGCACTATTGTAAGTGATAGGTGTGTTTAACAATAACATATTATTTGTATGTTATGTTTCAGCTGTACTTGTTGATGGTAACTTTAGAGGACACGTTGACTTGAAATTAAGCTGCTGGGCATTTCCATGAAAATTTGGAAAATGGTCTGACATTTTATTCATTGAATTTCAATGGAATATTACATGTTTTTGATAGGACATAACTTAAAGTTATAGGAAAGAAAAAAAATTCAATATTTGCACAATGCTTTATGTGAAAATGCTACACTCAACCATTAGCACTGAAATTATAACATTACGCTCATCTAAAATGTCAATAATTAGTGGCCCTTTATAGCCCTATTTTCTGTTACTTTCTTGGTTTGCTCAATTGCTGTTATTTGTTTAAGCCTTAGTCTCATGTATTATGACAATAACATTTCTGAGTCTGTTCTGCATTTTTCAAGATATGCTTCTACACTGAGGTGGTGATTTTTGCGTAACGCGAGTCACAAAATTATAGATTTTAAATTTTATACAGCAGCCTTTGGTAGTCTGAGACTGTCCATTATAAATCTCCTCCTTCTTTTTATAGCTTATTAAATGATACAAACTATATCCATATCTAGTGAATGTATACTGTGATATTGGACACTGAATATGTGTAACGCGAGTCACATGTAACGCGAGTCACGAAAAATAAGGTATTGTAACGCGAGTCACAATGCATTTGTTAGATTTTTCTCACTTCTTCTAAGACATATATCAATTTGTTGCAAAAGCATAATAAAAACTGCAGTATTAATGTTTTCATTATTGATAATTCTGCCATGAATTTTTTTTTTACTAATATATCCCATAAGTCTTTAATGGTCCAGTTTATTATTAAACATTCAATTGCTTCTTTAAAAACAAAAGATTTTGCATCTGATTTCATCTATCACCAGTGAATCTCTTTTCCAACATTATTGAATAATAAGAAATTACTTATGTTCATAACAAATAAATTAATTACAAACAAAAGGGTTCAAATTGACTAGTAAGCTATGTACATTATCCCCACACATGGACATGTGCTGAATGCATGCCAGACTCACGTATACACGATTTTTCTACTATTCAGATAAATGTGTTCATGTTTAATTTTCATTAAGTTTTTACATTTTAAAATATTTAGCTTTCTTTTGCTAGATAGCAGTCAGTATAGGAATTATTTAGTAAGATTAACTTCTTACCTGTATACCTAGGTAGGTGAAAATATCAGCATGAATTAATGAAAGATGTTAAATTGGTGATGAAAATGGGTTTTTCATAAGAAGTTTAAGATATTAATTGCTGCTCTTAAATAAAAAAGTTGTTGTATGTTTATTGATAAAGATTTGACATATTCACTGGAACCGAGTTCAGGTTCTTTCTCGACATTCACAGCCGCTGAAAGACAGTGAAAGAGACTTCTGAAGCTCTGTACTCAATGTAAATATAAAGATTACTGCAAACATCAGAATGAAATGAGTACAAAGAGCCATGATGCAAAGAAGGCAAGGGAACATAACCTGCTTTTATCTGAACAAAAGAGTCAGAGGCAAGAGAATGTGAGCAATCGAATAGCCAAATGTCGAGCCCGGAAAAAGGCAAGAGTAAATAATAATGCCAGTTGGCAAAAGCAACAACAAAAACAAAGAGACTGTTTTGGATCCGTCACTCCCACCAATTCTGAAAGGGAGGAAAGCTGTCATGCGAAAACTGTACAGCACAGTTCAAATTGAGGCATCACCTGATCAAAAACAATCTTATCTATGACAAAGCCATATGAACACAAAGGTGCGATTCCTGTGGTCCACATTGAAGCAGTCACGTTGTTCTATGCTAGCAATAACAACATGTTTAGTTAGTTTTTATAATAAAATTTGCATGTAAGTGGTCTTGCAAAATAATTGTAAAGGCAACTTTTATGAAAAACAATCACCTTGTGTATTTCTTTTAAAACTATGAAATCTTTCTGGAATTAAAACACCAAATTCAAGTGTGCATTACTTCCTTTAAAATTATACAATATTTTAAAAGGTTAATGTATTTTTTAAATGTAATATTGTGTGTTACGTAAATTACAGACTGAAAAATAGATTTCCCTCAAGCTAAAATATGCATAATGACTTATCTGTGATAATGGATTTCATGTAACGCGAGTCACAGTAACGCGAGTCACGCTGATTATCTAATATATCTGTATGTTATTGATAACATTTCAAATCATTAATGCCATTTTTGAAACCTTATTTATTTGTGTTTCACACAAGGGTATTCATTGTTTGCTATTATTTATACTTTGAGGAGAAACTTGTCATGTATCAAGTGACGTTTTTGGATTTTCCGTTTGCTGTAACGCGAGTCACGCTAAGATTAGATTCAAATAAAAATCATACTATGTAATCAAATTTTTATTTGTTGGCATCGTTTAATACCTTATACCTTTAAGTTCCTCTATGCATAAGTTGAATTTTTAAAATACATTATTATAAGAGATATGTCAAAATAGTGTTCATGGAATGGTCAAAATATGTAACGCGAGTCACATGGAAATGCCCTGCTATATAGTGTATTTGCAAACAACTGGGGTCAAGTACTGTTATTTATTTAAAATAATTCAGTGCAAATAATTATTGTATTTGTCACTAGGTATTTTATTGCAGTTGTCTTTATTGTTTTAATAAATATTACAATTACTTTTCAGTTTTACAACAGTAAAACAGCCAAACAAGTATGTCCTGAAAATGTCAACTGATATGCATATATATATGTAATATTTACAAATATTACCATCAACATGTATGATTAAC
This sequence comes from Ridgeia piscesae, assembly GCA_025642075.2. Classification (NCBI taxonomy): domain Eukaryota; kingdom Metazoa; phylum Annelida; class Polychaeta; order Sabellida; family Siboglinidae; genus Ridgeia; species Ridgeia piscesae. Next base: position 25,074 of record JAODUO010002424.1, read on the forward strand.
TTAGAATCAGTGCTTGAAAACCTGCTCGCAAGTGATTTATTGATAATTTTTCAGTATCAATGGGTCCCTATGGGATATTGAGAGTTACTTGTTAATTGTGTCTTTGGAATGGTTTATATCTGGTAAAAGTTTCGTAACAATATCTTCTAATCCACATTGACCTTTTAGGGTCGGAAGTTTGCTAATTTTAAAGAAATATAAAATGTAGCACATTTGGGTATGAATATAGATTCATAATTAAGATAGTCAAGCAAGTCATATTACTCTTATAATACACAATGGTATGCATATATATGCACTATCTAGCAAAGCAAAACTAAATATTTATTTTAAAACTGAAAGGAAATGAAACATGTACACATTTGTCTGAATAGGAGAGAAACTTGTACGCATGAGTCAGGCATGCATTCAGCATTCCATGTGTGGGGAATGTACACAGCTAACTTGTCAATTTGAACCCTTTTGTTTTCAATTTTTTATCTATGGAAAATAGGTATGATCTATTGTTTCTTATTATTCAATATAATATTTGAAAATTATGTTTTGTCACTGGTGATACAGTGGGACAGTGGAACCCCTCACGAACGACCACCCTCATTTACGACCACCCGCTTTTTACGACCGTTTTTTCATTGACGGAATGTCTACACTGTATAAACGTTCCCTCACCAATGACCACCCGGCAGACGCGACCAACGACCATGGCAATTTGAATTTTACCCCTGACGAACGACCATCCGATAGGTGGCCAGGACATTTGTTAACCTAAATATCGCAATGAATTCTCATTAAAAGCATGACTAACGCGCATGGACGCGCTTAACGCCATAAAAACAATAAATCACCTGATGACGACCATTCATTTTGGCGATCTTTTACTATCTGACCGAATTTTGAAAACGACATCTGGGCATTTCCATATGACTCGCGTTACATATTTTGACCATTCCATGAACATTATTTTGACATATCTCTGATAATAATGTATTTTAAAAGTTCAACTTATGCATAGAGGAACTTAAAGGTATAAGGTATTAAATGATACCAACAAATAAAAATTTGATTACATAGTATGATTTTTATTTGAATCTAATCTTAGCGTGACTCGCGTTACAGCAAACGGAAAATCCAAAAACGTCACTTGATACATGACAAGTTTCTCCTCAAAGTATAAATGATAGCAAACAATGAATACCCTTGTGTGAAACACAAATACATAGGGTTTCAAAAAATGGCATTAGTGATTTGAAATGTTCTCAATAACATACAAATATATTAGATAATCAACGTGACTCGCATTACTGTGACTCGCGTTACATGAAATCCATTAACACAGTAAGTCATTATGCATATTTAGCTTGAGGGAAATCAATTTTTCAGTCTGTAATTTAGGTAACACACAATATTACATTTAAAAAAATACATTAACCTATTAAAATATTGTATAATTTTAAAGCACACTTGAACTTGGTGTTTTAATTCCAGAAAGATTTCATAGTTTTAAAAGAAATACACAAGGTGATTGTTTTTCATAAAAGTTGCCTTTATAATTATTTTGCAAGACAACTTACATGCAAGTTTTATTATAAAAACTAACTAAACATGTTATTTCTAGCATAGAACAACTTGACTGCTTCAATGTGGACTACAGGAATAGCACCTTTGTGTTCATCTGGCTTTGTCATAGATAAGATTGTTTTTGATCAGGTGATGCCTCAATTTGAACTGTGCTGTACAGTTTTCGCATGACAGATTTCCTCCCTTTCAGAGTTGGTGGGATTGACTGATCCAAAACAGTCTCTTTGTTTTTGTTGTTGCTTTTGCCAACTGGCATTGTTATTTACTCTTGCCTTTTTCAGGGCTCGACATTTGGCTACTCAATTCCTCACATTCTCTTGCCTCTTTTTCTTCATATTCTTTTGCTTAGACAAAGACAGGTTCTGTTCCCTTGCCTTCTTTGCCTCATGGCTCTTTGTACTCATTTCATTCTGATGTTTGCAGTAATCTTTATATTTACTACAAGGAAAGAGCTTCAGAAGTCTCTTTCACTCTCTTTCAGCGGCTGTGAATGTCGAGAAAGAACCTGAACTCGGTTCCAGTGAATATGACATTGTCAAATGTTTATCAATAAACATAAAAGAAGTAATTATGAATGTTGTTTTATTTAAGAACAACAATTAATATGTTAAACTTCTTATGAAAAACCCATTTTCATCGCCAATTTAACATCTTTCATTAATTCCTGCTGATATTTTCACCTACCTAGGTATACAGGTAAGAAGATAATCTTACTAAATAATTCCTACACTGACTGCTATCTAGCAAAACAAAACATTTTAATATGTAAAAACTTAATGGAAATTAAACATGAACACATTTATCTGAATAGTAGAAAAATTGGCATGCATTCAGCACATCTCCATGTGTGGGGATAATGTACGTAGCTAACTAGTTAATTTGAACCCTTTTGTTTGTAATTTATTTATTTTTTAGGAACATAAGTAATTCTTATTATATTTTCATGGAAATGCTTTCATTATCATGTATACTTTCAGAGATACTGAAGAAAGGTGATTTTGCGGTAATGACGGTGGCTAATTTGCAAATTGGGAATAAATATATACACTAAAATGTTCTAATAGTGTCTATCCTAATCATTGACCTTGAAAACATGTATAGACACAATTTTTTGTGACAGTATCATACATACTTTTAACAATATTGAATAAAATAGGTGTTTCATTATTGACCGCCCTAATTTGCACATACAACATATTCCCCAACGTTATCAGAGTGACAACCCAACTAATCAGTCTTATACTGTAGACAATTCATAAGACCACCATTACAACCATAATCGTCTATTATTGTAGTTATTGGATGCCAGTTATACATAAAGAGTTGGCTTACTTGTAAGTCCTAATGTGAACATAATTGACTTGTGTTATCAACAAACATGCCACATGTCTGTGTCAATTTTATCTGGGAGTGTTGTCCTGTATTAAATTATTTAAGTATCTTAGGATGTCCTTGTGGTAAAAAGCATTGATCATCACTCGTAAGTCAGCGTAGAAATTGTATTATTTTTTTATTTTAAAGACTCAAGGTAGGTACTTGGAATGTACTTTATAGTTTGACAAGCACAACTGACTAAGTACAAGTACAAAAACCTAAGTACAAATTCAAGTTC